>JAKTVL010000060.1:0-68897 GCA_030557175.1 Petasospora japonica
AGAATCGACGTGACCGACGACGACAACGTTAACGTGAGACTTTTCCTTACCCTGTTGATAATAGTTAGTACATTGTACGTGTAACAAAACTGAAACACCTTGATAGTTCGATTGTGTTATCTCGTCGCCCCCCGAAAAAAATTTTCCGCGGCACGAGAAAATTTTCAGAAGAGGCGATGACCCTTGGGCGGTAAAAGTAACGGCATACAACTTCGAGATAAACCATTCGAAAGCTCATCAGGCCATGGACCATTTAGACAGTGATAGTGATCACAACCATCTTTGAACATGAACAAAGGGGCGGTCTGAGTTTCGATGTTTTATCCAGTCGATGCCTGTCCCTGGCTGATAGATAAAAGAATACTCTGGCACAAGAGATCCTAATCAGTAGGGACAAGCCACACAATCAAGCAGCAAAAAGGTGGAGTATCTCAGAAGAAGACATACCATTGTGATTTATTTGTATTTTCTCAGAAGGAATGCAGTGATTTCCGGTGTGAGTGACAAGGAAAAAAAAAAAAATCAAGCCAGGAAGGAGGCAAAAAGTGGCGATCACAGCGGCGCTTTATATATTCCGTGCTGAACCGAAAATTTTTTGCAGGAAAAGAAATTACAGAAAACAAGATGTGTCATACTGAAAATTACGTCGGTCGCGCGGATCGCTGGGTAGAGCTGGAAGGATCTGGAAGGAAAATATTCAGGTGGGAAGTGACCAAATTTACGCCGGACGGGCGGGTAACTGCCCCAGCCGCACGATTATCCCATCAGGCAGTCAACTTGACACGTACATATTCTGAATTCTGATAGAAAACATATTAACATGACTTTCAGGTGGGGAATGTTTTCAATCAAAAAGTGAGAGACGGGTTAAGAAGGAGTATGGGCAATTTTCTCTAATTGGGTATTTCACTCCGCAGCCTTTTCCCTGAATAGCTCAGCATTTGATTTGTTGTTTCTTGGACAACGGGCCTGCTACAAGATTTACTTCCTTGCAGGAGGATGAGATTTGCTGCAACTCGGCTTCAAATTGAAAATAAACTATCTAAAATCTAAGAACTGGCTTGATAATATTTCCAGCCTTGAGGTCGTCCAATGCGGTTTGGAACTGGTCAAACTCATACAAGGTGACAAGCTTATCAACAGGGAATATACCCTCTTTATACCACTGCACCATCTGGGGAATAAACTTCTGAGGAACGGCATTACCTTCAATCACTGCACTCAGTTGTACACCTTTGAACAAGAATGGGACAACGCCAAGGGTTATGGTGTCAGCCGTATCTTTAGGGAATCCACCGTAGACAACTCTACCTCTAACTGCGGAGTTGTTGATAGCTGCCTCGACGAACTTACCACCACCGATACATTCGAAGGCAATATCAGTACCTCTTCCAGTGATTTCCATAATCTTGGCGTGGACTTCCTCATCATTGCCTGCTTTGACTGTGTGTGTAGCTCCGAACTGCTTTGCAAGCTCCAATTTCTTGTCGTTGATATCAACAGCGATGATTTTTGAAGCACCCGCAACCTTAGCGCCCATAACTCCAGCAATTCCAACGCCTCCCAAGCCATAGACAGCAACTGTTTGACCGGGTTTAGTACCTGCAGCAATGTATGTCGCACCAGCACCAGTCTGGATACCACAGCCCAGTGGGGACAGCAAATGGAAGTCATCATCGCTGAGATTGAAGTCCTTAACGTTGACAACCGTATGCTCTCTCACAACAGTGGTGGAGGAAAATGTAGACTGGCCGAAGAATCTGCCTTCAATTTCGGAACCATCCTTACCATAGAAGAGTGTGTTCTTCTGGAAGTCCCAATCAACACAGTTCTCACCATAGAAGTCTTCGCAATAAGTATACTGTTCGTCATGCGTGCAATTATAGCACGTGTCGCAGTGGTTATAAGACAGCAAGACGGGATCTCCTGCCTTTGCACTAGTGACTGCCGAGCCAACAGCCTTCACAATGGCTGCGCCTTCATGGCCAAACACCTTTGGGTGCTTGAGCTCTAACTGAGAAAACGTCACATCAGTATGGCAGACTCCTACCGCCTTAGTTTCAACAAGCAGCTCGTGTGGCCCTAACTGAGTGTTCACCTCAATGTTCTCAATCTTCCACTGGAGGGTGTTCCCATCTGGGGAGTTGTATGCCACGATGGCCTTTGCCGGTGCTCTTGTAGCAGTCGCAAGAGTTCTGCGACCTGCGAGAACACAACCTCTTAACGGAGCAATACTTCTTAGCATCATTTTATCTTAGCCCGGAGTTGAATCACCTTGGAAAGAGAAAGACTATCTTTGCAAATCAAATCCGGAATATACAGCCGGAAAGGACATCTTGTGCCTTATAAACAAGCCGGGTCAAGGTCCGTGAGCCGCTATTCGAGCCATCGCGTCACGGATTTATCATGCTACCGCATGCGCATTTTGGCGGGGTACGAGTCCGGAAGCTCCAGGACTCTGCGAGCACGTCGTGCCTCGAGATGTTGTGTCAGGCATTGCAAACATATACGGAAGACCGATAGGCCTCCAGCATCTACAACAGATACCAGAAACCGCCACAGGCAGGCCCATGAGTTTGCCGTCCCGGCCATACGCCCTCAAAATCCATTATGCGACCGGACGCAAAGCCGCCCGTGCGGCGGCTGGGTGCACCAAATATCTACAGCCAACAAAAACATGATTAACAGAACGTCTCGCACTTTTTCTCTCCTTGTAGGAGCGCAGTCTTCTCTTTGGCCAGGTGCATCAAAGAACCTCGAACCCTCAAGCCGTTTCGATCGCCTCTTTTGAGAGCCATTATCCTTATAAACTGAAGTTGGAGCTTTTTGGCCGCCTGCTCCCCCGGGGTTCATGGGCCTCAAAGGCAGCAAGGGCGTTTGATTAAAACGGAACTGCTATGATCAAAGATCTGCTGGGGTGGGGCTGGCCGGTTGGCGCCGCGGGCACAGATCCCAGTATAGAAGGCTGAGAAGCCAAACGATAAGTTTGTGGGGATCCTAGTGGGCCCATTAGGATCCATAAGAGGGATTTAAAGGTGTTTTGAGGCGCCATCACCAGCGCTGTAGATCCACCGCCTCCTACTCCTACACATCCTAATGAGCCTTTTTTCGGCCCGTTATCGGTACTAACAATAGGAGTTCATAGAGTAAATTGTTGGTTCAAATGTGTAAAAATTCATAAAATGGTCAGAACTCAAGGACTGGCTTAATAATTACGCCCTTCTTAAGGTCCTCGAGTGCTTTATTTAAATCATCAAACTTGTACAACGTGACGAGCTTGTCGACAGGGAATTTGCCCTCCTTATACCATTGTACCATCTTTGGGATGAACTCCTGAGCTTTTGCGCTTCCCTCGATCACAGCACTCAATTGTACACCTTTGAACAAGAAAGGTAGCACGCCAATCTTCATGACGTCGTTAGGGTCCTTTGGAACACCAACATACAACACCTTACCTCTAACTGCCGAGTTGTTGATGGCTGCTTCAATGAACTTGGCACCACCAATACACTCAAATCCCACATCTGTACCTCTTCCTGTGATCTTCATAATCTCTGCATGAACCTCGTCATCGTTACCGGCCTTGACGGTGTGGGTAGCACCAAACTGCTTAGCCATCTCAAGCTTTTGCTCATTGATGTCAACAGCAATAATCTTTGATGCACCGGCAACTTTAGCCCCCATAATACCGGCAATCCCAACACCTCCTAACCCGTAAACTGCCACGGCCTGACCAGGCTGGGTAGCAGCAGAGATGTAGGTGGCACCAGCACCAGTCATAACACCACAGCCTAATGGCGACAACTTGTGGAACTCCGACTCAGAAAGATCGAAACCCGAGGCATTAACAACACTGTTCTCACTAACAACACTGATGGACGAGAAAGAAGATTGACCAAAGAAGCGGCCTTCAATGGCCGATCCATCCTTTGCAATAAACGTAGGCTCATCTTTGGCCCAGTCATCAAAGTTTGTCTGGTACAAATTTTCACAGTACGCAACCTCTCCATGTGTGCAATTGTAGCAGGTATCGCAATGGTTATAAGATAAAAAAACTCGATCTCCTGGCTTAGCACTGGTTACACGATCTCCAATAGCCTCGACTATAGCAGCTCCTTCATGGCCAAGAACCTTTGGAGCTGCAAGATTTGCACCAAACGCTATATCTGTGTGGCAGACGCCCACGGCTTGGGTTTTGACAAGGAGCTCCGTCGGCCCCAGCTTGGTGTTCACCTCAATATCTTGAAGTCTCCAATCCAACGTCTGGCCATCAGGCGAATTATATGCCACAATGGCTCTGGCTGGGAGTCTTGCAGCGGCTGTTGTAAGCGTTCTTACGGTAATGCGACTAACCTGCGAAAGCTTGAACATGGCTGCGTATCAGATATCAATTGAGCTGTACAACAAATCAAGCCTCTCAATATCTCATAAAGCGCAACCAGTCACTACGAAAACAACCCACGGCAATTTTCTCTCCTTTTATACTTTTGGTCCGTATAGCCTTAAAAATTCTGGGGTCAGATGTGGACAGGTTCCCCCCACTGGCAATTGGCACTTCCCCTCCAACTCCGTGCTTATTTTTTACAGGCTGTTACTTCCACTACAGTTTATTAACAAGGACGCATGATGATATGCAAATAGATAGACGGTGTTTTTATTAGTTTAAGGATCTAGCAGCCGTATGTAGCATATTTTCTCAATGGCACAGGGATAGCATCCCAGTGTCCATTGTCTTTCAACCAAACTTTGTTGAACAATCTCGACTCGTATTTCTTCGCGCCATCAGCAACAGTGGTGACAATATTTGAGCCCTCTGGCAACGTCTTCGCCAATTCCCTTGCAGCGCAAAGGTTCAACCCGCCACTAGCACCAATCCAGCAGTCTTGTTCGTCGATTAGCTTGTAGATGGTTACAATGGCGTCGGTGTCCGAAATGGTGATTGCATCATCTGCGATCTTCAACGCATCGTGCATGATTGGAGTCAAGGTGAGTTTTCCGATACCTTCGACGAACGAAGATCCATCCGCCTTCCATCCTCCTCTACCAGCAGTTTTAACATAGTGGCACAAGCCCGAGCCCGCTCTATCAGCAAACCAGCACACTGTCCTACCGTCACTCTTTTCTTTGAGATAGGAGGCGATACCCATGAATGTTCCGCCGGAGCCAGCAGCGGCCGTAAACCCGTCAACTTTACCATCCAAATCTCTCCATATCTCAGGTCCAGTTCCCTTGTAGTGGGACTCTCTGTTCGTGAGACTTGTCATCTGATTGACACAAGCGGCATTAGGTGACTCTTCAGCAAATCTTGGAGCAGCGTTTGTAGAATGATCCGGATGACTAGGGAGGACCTTCTCATCAGGACACTTGTGCAAAGTACATCCCAAACTCTCCATCAGCTCGATTTTCTCTGTGCCCAAGGTTTGAGGAACAAATAAGGCGACTTTGAACGGTGGGGTATAACACTTGGCCAAGAGGGCAATAGCAACACCTGTATTACCAGACGTGGACTCGACTAATGTTCCACCCGGTCCAATCTTACCGGATTTGATCACGTCATCAATCAACTTGATAGTAGCACGAGCTTTAATGGATCCTCCAACATTCATATACTCGGCCTTGAAGTAGATATTGCGGCCTAGCTCCTTTGAGAGAGATTCGTGCTTAATTAGTGGCGTATTACCAACGTTCTGTATGAACTCTTCTCTGGTGTACGGTGGAAATGATTGTGTCATTATACGCTGTGGTTCTCTCTTTTTGTAGTGAAGACGGGGCGTGTGGGCCTTTCCACTCCCCTTTCTGACACAGAAGATGGCAAAAAGGAGGCAGACAGTGTCAATATATATAGACCGAGACAAAGGAGGGGATGAAGGGACATGGCCAAAAAAAAGCACAAACAATACAAAGCCCGACACGTCAGCTATTTGGTTGGGTTCAGATTATTTGCGCATTTACAGCGACTCTGGCCGCCACGATAAGCTCCTCCCTCGTTTCCAGACATGTCCTGTTTGTGCTCGTGCTCGTGGACGCGTGAATTAGGGAGGACTGTGCCATGCCCAAAGAGGAGCCGCAGAGCGCACGCTACCAAATCCATCCTTGAAGAGCGACAAAGGGCCGGTAGATCATTCTGCTGTACCATGAACAGAATCTTCAGCTAGGAGGCAGCTGCCACCCTCCACACAGCAGGGGACGTCTGCCTCCTAGAAGCAAGTCAGCGAGCGAGCGAGTCAAAAGCCTGGTGCCTCCTCCGCTGGACAATTCGTCACGTTTCTTTTGGAAAGTACTGTGTCTCGCGTCATCCGGGGACATTGGGACAGCCCGCATTGGACAAATGGCCGTGGGTCTTTAGGGGGGTTCCATCAGCGCTTTGTAGCGTCTTGATTAGAGCTTTTTGTGCCAAGATCTGTCAACAGCAGATCTCTGTGGGGTCCGAGGAAACCAACTTTGACACATCCACAGTTCTTTATAAGCGTTGAGGCCATCCCGCCACAATTGCGTGCGAAGTGCGCCATGACACTAAATCACGTGCGGGGCTCCTTTCGCGGCGCCACGGTCCAAGGACATGTCCCATCTTCACGGCATGCAAAAAGTTAGATGTTGCGTGGTCGAAGCCCGAGATCTGACTCTGGCGATGAGAGCAATCTGCACTACTGTTTGTGGAGATAGAGCCGTGTATTTCATGCGGCGGGGAGAGCTGAGAGATAGAAAAAAAGGCTACCGATGGCGAGTGGGATACGCGGTGTAGGAGGCATACTTTCTCAATGGCTCGGGGATGTGCTCCCAGTGCCCATTTTCTTTGAGCCAAGCTTCGTTGAACATCCTGGAGGCGTAGTTATCCGCGGCATCGGCAGCAGTCGTGACTACGTTGGATCCTTCTGGGAGGGTTTTAGCCAATTCCTTTGCGGCAGAGATGTTAAGGGCTGCACTCGGGCCGACCCATACGCCTTGTTCATGAAAGAGCTTGTAGCTGGTTACGATGGCGTCGGTATCAGTGATGGTGATGGCTCCATCCAGGAGCTCTAGCGTATCCCACATCTGACCAGTCAAGCTCTTCTTACCAATACCCTCGACAAATGAGGTGCCCTCCGAGTCCCAGTTGTCACCATTGCTTTTGACATAGGAACAAAGTCCAGATCCAAACCTGTCAGCAGCCCAAACCCGAACTTTGCCATTAGTCTTCTCTTTCAAGAAGGATGAGACACCATTAAGTGTGCCTCCTGTACCAGCGGAGACGGTGAAGCCATCAACTTTCCCGCCCAATTGCTTCCAAATCTCAGGGCCCGTTCCTTCGTAGTGGGCACGTCTGTTGGACGTATTACCCATTTGATTAACAAAGACCGTATTAGGGTGATCCTCGGCATATTGTATTGCCTGGTTGTTGAAGAATAATGGGTCTGTGGCAGGTACATCTGATGGACATTTGATTACAGTGCACCCTATGGATTCTAAAAGTGAGATCTTATCTTGGATAAGGACGTCCGGAACAAAGAGACGGACTTTGAAAGGAGGATCATAGCAACGTGCCAACAGTGCCAGCGCAATACCAGTGTTTCCAGCAGTAGCCTCGGAAAGAGTCCCTCCTGCTGTCAACTTACCTGAATTGAGTGCATCCTCCAATAGATAACAAGCCGGGCGATCTTTGATTGACCTTCCAGGGTTAGTGTATTCAGCTTTGAAAAAGACATTGCGTCCGATCTCGTTCGAAAGAGACTCGAATTTGATCAATGGAGTGTTTCCGACTTTGGAGTAGAACTCATCCCTTGTATAGCGTGGGTACTCGGACATTTTCGGCTCTTGTTACCCTTGTAGAAAGTAGTTGAGTGAGAAAGGAGCCACTCTTTTATAGTCAGGAACCCTCAGGGCCACCCTTTGATGCACAGATATCTTAACGAATGTCTCGTGGCGTTCGTTTAGTTCGCCTTTAGGGGATCAATACAGGTCACCAACGAGGTCAGTTAGCCGTCAATTACCAAGTCTTATTGATTGCCGTAGTCACAAGATCATTATTACATAATCCTCAAGCTGGCGTACCCAGTACTGAAATAACGACTATTGATCATCTAAGCGCGCGCTGAAAAATTCATCAACACTTGAGCCACCATCTTTATTCCACGGCCACTGACCAGAGCTTATAGAGACGATAGAAATGTCTGTTATCTCACCTACAATTAAATTTAATCCCGCAACCAACAAACTGATTACAGTCGCTGCTGGGTACGTTTGCTCTTTACACCCTTACGCTGATGCACAGAGTATCACTGATGGCAAACCTCGATCACTAACACTAGTTATCCAGCTGTTTCTGGGGCGTTGAACAGATATACAGACGGAATTATGGATCTAAAGGCCTCTTAGATGCTAAGGTAGGGTTTGCTAACGGCCAGAAAGACTTTAGTAGTATCTCATACAAGCGTGTCTGCGAGGGTGACACAGAGTATGCTGAGGTTCTCCAGATCTCATATGACCCAGCACAGGTCTCACTTAAGGAATTGCTTGGATTCTTCTACAAAATCCATGATCCTACCACACAAAATCAACAGGGCCATGACACAGGAACACAATATCGTTCTGCTATATTCACGCACTCAGACGAGGATTTCGCCATTGCTAAGCAGGTCACAGAGGAATACAATCCAAAATGGGGGAACAAGATCGTCACCAAAATCGAGCCAATCCAGGTCTTCTTTGATGCAGAGGACTATCACCAGCTTTACTTAGACAAGAACCCAGAGGGATACCACTGCGAGAACCATTTCGTCAGAGATATCTGAATGCAATACATAAATGTCAATGAATAGTCATCACTTACTCTTGCCCATCGCCGAGGCTTGTGGCTCTCTGTAGAGAAGCTTCCTGCCATTCAATAGGGATACATCGTCCACTAGGCACACCCCTATTTAGGTCATAGGTACTCTGCGCTTGTCACAGTAGGGCCATTAATATTGGTTATTGTTTGCTCGGGTACCGCTTACTTAACATCCGAACACCGCCTCTTATCCACACCGCCACCCACATGTGCTTTTTGTACCGTCCTTGTTTCTTCGATATCAATAACGTGCGCTGCACCACAGGCTTCGATTTCTTACAGGAACGCTTTCCTGCAATATAGTTGCTATTTTGCAAGGCTATATACATATGGTGCATCAACAAACTGGCTCATTTGATGCCGGCTACGTCAACAACCGAAAGAACAGTTCTCTCCGCCTTCCAGAGGCCCGCCTTCCCAATGGAGCTGCAGTGGATTTTGGAAACAGTAACGGCAATTCCAGATCTCATCACCAGGCAAAGAAGGCAGGGAACTCTTTTTCACACGGTCAGAGGTCGAGGGGTGCCTTGAACTCCGGCTCATTGGACAGTACGGGTAAGCAGGAGAAGACTCCCCAGTCACAAAACAAAGAGAGGCTGCTATCTCAGAATGGGGATCGGAGAAAGAAAGATCCCCAGTCTCAACCCCAGAAATCAAAGCAGAAGAAGGGCAAATCCCCTATTGCAAGCCCAAAACTGAAGACTGAACAGTTGCACCACAACTATACTATGTCCAACCTTTCCCCTTCGTGGCAGAAGGACCCAAAAAAGAAAGTCACGACTTCTTCAACACCAGTTAGCTCCTCTGAATTTTATGCTGGTAGCTCATGCGGAAGCCCTCATCATGATGTTTCTCGCATTCCAAAGCCATCATTCATGTGATGACTGAGATTTCTCCTTGTTTGCATCTTGTTAGCATATTAATCAGTTGCATTTATTCTCGCTTCACAAATACTGAACCCAAGGTTCTCCAGAGGATATCATTTACATTTATGTACTTCTTGGGTAGCTGAATCACTGTTTCTCTTTTCAAGTTATGTGGTATATTATTCATTTGTTCGGTGTACACTAAACTGCATATTTTTGATGCCTGTACACGGTTGGGTTTAACGAATGCCTATGATATAATCGATGTAATCTAAAGTCAATAAATTAGCGTTAAGATTAGATGGCACATAGTTTGACTTACCAGAACAGGAAAACCATCTACCTGTTCATGAAGAAAGTCTTCTGTCTTGTAAACTCATAAAAGTTTGAAAGTCATAGCTGTCACTGTTTTGGTAGTCAAAATAATTGCTGTTTTCTCCACTCAGGATACTGCTTGAATTACTGGGCTGAATATTATGCTTCTTTCTCAATAGTGTCTCTGTTCTCTTCACCATCTTCAACTGTTTCCTGATATTAGCAAGACTTGCCTCTTGATTACCAGCCTCCTTTAGTAACTCATTCTTTTTCTTCAGAAGAATTGTTCTTTGTCTATTCAGTTCTTCCATAACTGCTCTTGTGTTTCTCATCGTATCATCACACATCTCAATAACTGATTTCCTTTTCGATCCATAACGGCGAATCTCCCTGGATTGCTCAATACAAGAAGGGGTTGCAGATCGACTGCTATACTCAGAAGAGACATCATATGTCATCTGAACTTCTGAGGCAATAGTCTCAAACGAAAAGTTCGAAAAAGCCCTTGAATCTAAAGACCGTGCCTTAGAATTTCTTCTCTTATACGTGATATCTAGCTTTGGTAACATATCCATCTCATCATCCAACACAATGGTTTCCCTAAACTCACCATTATCCATCTCTTTGAACTCGCTCTTATATGAAGATTCTTGTCTGCAAATGTCCTTATTTGATGGTTTCATGGTCATACCTTGAATATCATTAGTCAAATCAATAATTTCCCTTGGCATATCACTGGAATAGTTGGTATCCATAGTCTGTACAGAAATAGTAGAAAACGGTTCACTCATCTCAGATGCATAACTCGATTGACTTAATAATGGAGAGAGAGCAGTAAAGTTGAAAGGTGCAAGATGGGTCTGCCGTGTTGCCGAGAGAATAATGTCAGCTTCAAGTGAATCCTTAGAGAACACAGGATCTGGTAAAAGATGTGAACCAAGTGGTCTGTCAAGCAGCTCTTCAGATTGGTGTCTTGGAAGCAATGGCACAATGTGTTTTTCTGCGCTGACTGGCTCTAGAACAACCTTATCCAGAGAGTCATCCAATACGATTGCTTCAACAACATCGAAGACTCCTTCCCGTGTTTCCTTTGGCGATGGCACTTCATAAATGAACGATTGTGATGCAATAGTCTCATCCATAGCGTCAATCTGACTGTTGGTAAGATGTAACGGTCCACCGGCAGAAATGATCATATCACCTAGGTCGAAGAGTTGAGTCTGATCATTATCTTCCTCAAGGGATGACGTAAATGATCCCGAATCATCGAGCTTAGATGTTGTAATATCGATAGATTCTTGGATTGAACCTTGAAGAGAGTCTTGAATGGAGTCTTGAATGGAGTCTTGAATGGAGTCTTGAATGGAGTCGGAGGAGTCATCTGGGTTTCTAACTATAACAGGCTTCTCAAAAGTCTCTGGATAAGTAACTCTTTGGGAATTTTGCACCGGTAACTCTGAAAGCTCACCGATCTCACGGTAATATGGAGCGTCTCCAATGATTGGTTTCTTCTGCTGCAAAGGAATAGACTTTTGTTTCACATTTGATTGGTTCATCACCGTAAAGCTTGGAGTCTCAATCACAACTGGAGTTACACTATAAACACTGCTTGAAGCCTTGGAATGACCTTGCGGACTTTGTTGTCTTGGATCTTCGGAACGCTTCTCAAGCGTGCTGGTAACATTTATAGGGTAATCGATGACCTGTGATTTTGATCTTCTGTGCTGATGGAACCGTATTGCCTTAGCACTATCAACATGAGGTGAATGAGTAGAACCACCAAAACGGCCGAAAGTTGACTGTCGTTCATTACGCCTTGGAGATAATGGTTCTTGTAATCTGCCATCAGAAGTAAATATTTGAAGTCCTTTTGTGCTAGCTTGATGTGGCCCTGCACAGATATCGGTCTTCTTTGAAGGCAGAGGAACTGGCGGAAGATCTTTCGAGAGTCCCATATCATGAAGTGACGGCTGTGAGCCTTCTGTGTTGTGTCTTGGTGGGAATGAGAAACGTCTGTTTAGCTGATTATCCTGTCGCTTAGCTGCCGGGCTCGGATTAGTGATCTCCTTCTCATTATCAAGGGCATATGGCTTCGGATTAATTGTGGTCTTTTGGTATGGTTCATTAAGGTCTGGAATAACAATATTATTGGGGATCATGAGCGGCTCTCCGACGGCTAGTGGATCCTTGATTTCCTGGGTTTGCAATCTCGTGGGTGTTGTGGCTGCCGTATCTGGCCCTATAATAGGCTCACTAGAGAGGTCACGTTCATGCTCTTGCGACTTTCTTTTCAGGTACTTACCAGTAATGAACTCAGACTCGAGAGGCTCGTAGTCAACACCATTGAAAACCAATGACGATGGCCTTTGCTTTCCTTTGTTCTTAGGGGACAGCGATGGGGGAAATCTCAACTCCACTGGAATTGGAATCGGAAGAGAGTTGAGCTCTGAATTTGGACGAACAAACAATTTTGAGCGATCCGGACTTGTTGAGACCAGCTGTCTCAAGGAGTTAGCCACAGATACGCTATCCTTTCTCTGTAAAGACCTCCCTCTCGGTGGTTCGATAACTGTTTCCGCTGTGAAGATGAGTGATTGATTTTTGCCCTGGTCTTCCTCCCTGTCTTCCCAGTCTTCCCAGTCTTCATCGCTGAGGAAGGAGTCTTTGTCACAGTCAGAGTAATCACTGCTTAGGTGTATGCTGTTTTTGTCATTATAATCATCATCGCCATTGGGTAGAGAGAACCTTACTTGAGAGGTGGATCCCGCGAGCTGACGCTTGCTAGGGGAGCCATGTTTCACCATAGAAGACTGAAGCACCTGGCCATCGGCGGCAACGTAGGTGTTTGAGTTCATAGCTGCTCTCATGATGTGGTCGGTCGCAATGGACGTTGGTCGGCGCTTGTGGCCCTTCGCAGAAGCCATTCTGCTGTGTTGTGAATTGAAATCTTTTGTGAGGTTTAACTCGAGTTCCAGGAACCAGACTGCTGTGCTTCGCTTAAATTTCACCGCTTCTGCGCAGACAACAGCTGGAATTGCAGGTGCGTGTGCCGTGCACGGAATGTATTATGTCACCAGCGATGTATCCTCGGAAGTGAGTGGAATAGCGAGCCTTCTGTCGTGAAGTGGGTGACCTAATTCCCTGTTTTCTCTTCCTTCGTTTCTTGAGCTAGTTTTCTTCCCTGAGACTCCTGCTGCGCTCATACTTCCCTTCCCTATGTTTACATTTTGCTGTTTTGGGAAGTCGCGCTTAGCCTGCAGGGAAAAGCGCCGGTGTCATACTCTGTGGAGCTCTATTTTTGAAGCCAGCTACAGTTTTTTCATCCTTTTCTTTCTTC
This sequence comes from Petasospora japonica, assembly GCA_030557175.1. NCBI lineage: Eukaryota > Fungi > Ascomycota > Saccharomycetes > Phaffomycetales > Wickerhamomycetaceae > Petasospora > Petasospora japonica. The sequence goes on from JAKTVL010000060.1 coordinate 13,322, forward strand.
AAACAAAACAGAAAACAGCTTTATGATTATATGATCATTCCGATAAATACCCTTACAATACCACGTTCTTGGCGAGCTTGTTCTTGTACTCGGTGATTGTACCGTTCCATCTCGTACATGTTTTGTTCTCGACAACGAAGATGTCCTTTGCAATCTTGTCCAAAAGACGGAAATCGTGCGACACGACACAGACACCTCCGTTGAACGCGTTGATAGCCTCAGCCAGGGAGTCAATGGTTGGAATATCGAGACCGTTAGTAGGCTCGTCCAACAACAACACGTTTGGAGCCTCCAAGGCAAGAAGGGCAAAGACAACTCTAGAACGCTGACCCTCGGACAATGTAGCCATCTGAGCAGTTTGGCCTTCACCCGTCAAACCGTAACGGCCGAGCTGACCTCTCCAGTATTGCAAGTCCTGGGAGATGTGTGAAAACTTGTCACGAACGAACTCCAAAGGAGTCTTGGTCAAGTCCAACTGGTCAGCAGAGTGCTGGGAGTAGACACCAACCTTGATATGAGTGTGACGGGAAACACGACCAGACTGCGCCTGCAATTGACCAGTCATGATCTTAAGCAACGTAGATTTACCAACACCATTTGGTCCCACAAGGGCAACACGGGAGTCCATGTCGACACCGAAGTTCAAGTGCTCGTACAAGTTGTGCTCTGGGAGACCGTCATATGCAAAGGAAATATCGTCAAAGGACAAGACTGGTGGTGGAAGTTTCTCAACATCTGGGAATTTGAATGTGAACACTCTGTCAGCAACAACCTTCTCGATCAAACCATCAGCCTCCATCTTATCTAAAATCTTCTGTCTGGACTTTGCCTGACGCACCAAGTTAGCATATGTACCAGCAGATGCAATGAACTTCTTAATGTGAGCAATCTCATCCTGCTGCTTCTGGTAACTCTTCATCTGGTTGGTCTCCTGTTCAGCTCTGGTCTTCTCATAAGAATCGTAGTTACCACCGTAAGCGAGCAACTTCTTCATTCTCATGTCAATCATGTTGGTACAAACACCGTTGAGGAAATCTTGGGAGTGGGAGACCAAAACCAAAATACGGTCAAATCTCTTCAAGTACTCTTCCAACCAAACACAGGCTTCGAGATCCAAGTGCGCAGTTGGGTCATCCAACAAGAGAAGAGTTGGCTTAACAAAAAGAGCCTTAGCCAAGGCAACACGCATCTTCCAACCACCAGACATGTCCTTAGTCTTCTTCTGGATAGTATTCTTGTTGAAACCCAAACCGGTCAGGATAATAGCAGCTCTGGATTCGAAAGTGGATGGGTCCATGGAATCCATCTTCTCATAGATAATTTCCAACTTTGGAGACTCTGGACCTTCTTCAACAATGATCTGTTCAACGAGGTCCTCCAATCTCTTAAGTTCGTGTTCAGCCTCACGAACGACATACTCCAAAGCAGAGAACTCAGATGGCTCTGCTGGCTCGTTCAAGAGGTAGATATCGATGTTTTGTGGAATTGGGTATTCTCTAGCGGCAATGGCCTTGAGCAAGGTAGACTTACCACAACCATTCTCACCGAGAAGACCGTAACGACGGCCATAGTTGAGTTCTAATTCGGAATCCTGGATCAAAACTTTACCATGGAAAAGCAAAGAAACGGAAGACAACTTAATATCTCTAGAAGTCTCAAGGGAGTCGAGAACACCTGTAGTAACACGGTCAGAGATACCGTCCTTGTCTTGCTGTAGCTTAAGCTGCTGAATCTCCTTGGCAGCCTCCTCAACTTCGTCTCCTTTCTCCTTCTTCGGCTTCTTACCAGCGGCAGCCTTCTTGGCCTCTCTCTTAGCTTTTGATGCGGAAACAGCCATCTTGTTATGTGGTTATTTCTTTGGTCGATGGTGGTGTCTACTGATGAAGCTTCGAATTTATTCGATGAGCTCAAAGAAAAAATTTCAGAGCAGCAAAGTTCTTCTCGAACTTGTGCTATATGCTGCTCCTACCATGCTTATAGCTGCCTTAACCATTTGCTCTCAAATCAGATTCTAATACTGTGATTGTATATAGACGTAACTATATGTCGTTTAATCCAATGATTTTATAGATTAGGCTTCTTGTCCTTTTTTAGACCGAGTTCTGGCGTTAAATGAGTGAATCTAAGAAATCTTCATCGTCTTTCAGATGAAGAGGCGTATCATTCTTCCATCCATCTTTCTTCTTCAATTGATTCACTGGGATTTTGATAAACTGTTCTTGCTCCTTCTCACGGATATCTTTAGGTTCTTCGTACTTGTATTGTGGAGTTACCTCTTCTTTGTGCTTATTGAGAAGTTCATCCAGCAGTTGATCTTGGGTCTTTCTTTGCTGCGGGAGGTCAATGTTTTTCTTCAAGAAGAGCTTTTTGAAATCAATTTGGCTTACAATATCATCTGCTCCATTATCATTATCTTCGTCTCCTATCTTAATTTCAGCATCATATCTCCAGTTGTTTGATGGAATCTCTGCCTCCTCACTGATTTGGTCCTCTCTTGCTGCATGCTGATTGCTGTCAGTGTTACTATCCTTTCCTACTCTGTTTGCATCCGTATTCAGGTCTCCTCCAAGTATAAAATCACTTGAGTCTTTATCTACCGATTGTGTGTCCGTCTTATCATCTGACCTCGGTACCACTTTAGCATAATTCTTTTTGTGGTGCCTCTTGAGCTTAGTCTTATCCTGAAATTTCTTCCGGTTCTCCTGCTTCAAGTTGAATGACATGTTGATGAATCCCAATTATTTAGTCTTTATATGCCTTCAAATACGCTCATATAAGTCTTTTTAATATAGTTTGGGGGGGTTTCCTCGCAACTTGAGTCGAACTAGTAAAGTCTCTGCTGCGATCTCATATCAAGGGATGATCATCTAGTGTTCTAGAATATTCTCTTATTTCAGCTCCTCATGCGTAATCCTGAGCACGGATCTACAATTCAGAAGTCCAAGTTATTAAAATCTCCTAAATTCATGTCATGTTTTAAGGCGATGCATTAATGCTGTCATCAATGAATGATCCCTCAGATATTGGAGATAGCTCCACATCTCTCTGGTCTGCGAACATTGGGTGAGGCAATGCAAAGGAGTTGTTCGGAGTCAAGTATGTGAACCCCTCCTGTTGCTCTGCCGATTTTTTGGTTCTAACTGAAGCAGAACGTCCGAATAAAGTTACCGTTCTATCGTTTGTCTCAAATTTTGTATTTTGTGGTTTATCTTCCACTACTCCCTGTGGTTGGTGGAGTGAGCTCTTAAGTGATTTGGTCCGCGGAACCTGCTCCGTTGGTTGTTGTGAAACATCGTCGTCGTAGTCGTAATCATCCGGTATATTGTTAATCTCATCCAGAAGGGATTCATACGATTGATTCTCCCGATGAGAAATCCCTTCATTGTCTGAAAACCACGAGTAGCGACGCTCACTGAATTCATTCTCATATGATACAGGCAGCTGATGATACTTCAGTGAATGTTTGGGTCTCAAAGAGTTAAGCTCTTCATAGAACTCAGAAGACTGATGAGCGTTCAATTCCTGAGATGGAGGCAAGGATTCAAGCCGTGCTGTGGCAGCTTCTTCAGGAGCCGAAGGAGTTGGGGCTTCTTTAATGGTAAGACTATCCACCCTTAGTACTGGTTCATCTTCATCATCAGAGAAGTACCTCTTGTTGAACAACTCCTCGTCATCATTATAGTCATCATCCTCATCAATATAATTCATATCATCGTCAAAGTCATCCTCCATAAAATCATTCACATAAAAACCCTGTTCTCTAACCACTTGTCGTTGTTCTTGAGCAACGTCATTTGGATTCTTGTAGTATCTTAAAGAAGTATTTCGTCCAGCAATTCCATCTTGTTCAAACGAAAATTGACTCTCAGTGTCACCATCATCAGCATATGGTGGATCCACTGAACTCTCTTGCGTCTCCTGCGGCTTATGATCAGCTGAAGTCGCCTCATTTCCAGCATCCAAGTCAACAATGGCCGGTGATGAGATAATGACAGCAGCTGGTGCCAGGCCTACAGGGTTTGGTACCGAAGGAGACGATATATCTTTTTCGTCATAATCCTTTGTGAAGATATCTGTGTCCAAAGTTGGGTAAGAACGTACTGGTTCTTCCGAATGAGGTTGCTGATAAAGTGGTGAGTCTGCTGTCACAATCTGTGCTCGTCGGTGTAGATTTTTTTTGCGAGCCTCAGAGGTTGTTGAAGAAAGAGGAGGTGAAACACAGTCTGGTATTTCAAGTACAGTGTTCAACGGAAGTCGCAGAACATCGTCAATCTCTGTACTTGTCTTATTATTGGTTTTTGGCGATGGCGAGTCGCCTGATGAGTACATTGATGCCACAGACGATGAAGACTGGCCTGACACGCTTGTCCGTGTACCTGAACGGAGTGAAACAAATTCATTACTTGGTTGTGATCCCCATTCATGTGTCCTTGTGCCTACAATTGCAGGGTTTGATGCTCTCTGTGGTGAAGTTGGGTTGGTACCTAACGAATGAAGACTGTTTGATGAACTCTTATTACGATGAAAAAGTCGTTGAAATTTACTGCCACGACTAAACGACGGAGACAAAGATCCAGGCCCGGACCCTCTTACGGGAGAGCTCTGAAGTGGCAAAATCGGCGAGCTATGGGTAGAAGGGGTAAGAATGCCCCCACCTCCCTCTCCACCATTAGACCCACCTCCCGTTCCAGCAGAAAGCGACGGGATAAATATATCACTGTTATCAAGGGCACCCGATGACCCTCGCCGGTGTGATTTGATGAATGACCGCATGTAGGTTTAGCTAGCGTCCACTTCCGGATCAGTCAGTCGCAGTTTATGAACATGGCGGCTTTGTTTTAATGAAGACGATAGGGCTGGCATGTCATGATGCATTCTAGTGGTGTTTGGGTGTGATGGTTATGAGCGCTGGTTCCAGGGTACGCTTCTTTACTCAACGATGTTGAAGTGCTATATTTACATTATACAACAGGTAATTGGAGCTATGAATGTATCTGTAACTCAACTGGTTTCATTGCATGGTCAATGTTGGGTCATTCAGAGTTAACAGAAATTCGGCAGCATGCTTCACCATCTCATCCGAAACCAAATGGCCACAGTCAGGGTACACGATGACCTGAAACTGTATACTCTCGTTGATATGTTCTGGAGCAGTCACTATTTCGGCACCAACAGCCTCAAGGAATGGTTCTGAGAATTTCATCGGTACACTTACGTCCAATCCACCGAACAGCGCTAGGGTCTTGAGACTTTTCGTGTCGTAGAAACGTGCGATGTTGCTGTCTTCTTTCGATACAACGTCAAATAGTTGCTCGGGGAAGAGATGCTCCCTGCCTTTGAGTCCGCCCCTGAGAAGCCTGTATGATTGGACATATACCATTGTCGACGGAGATCCCATGATTCTGCTCCACACGAGCGACGTCACATCGAAAGATCCGATGATTGGAATCGCAGCGTCAAAGTATCCTGGGAACCTTGTCACAGCTCTGATCGTTATGTGGCCTCCCATCGAGACTCCAGCCACCACTTTCCACACCTTTCGGATTCTGTGATATCCAGGGAGAAATGCCGGGAGATAGTCTGCTAGGCTCTTGAGTTCCATTACTGAGGCATCTATCATTGAAATCATATTTTGTGCATGATCTGGCGAAGTGGAATCATTGGCATATTCGGAGATGAGTCTTTCGCCATGGTTTCGGAGATCCCAAGAGAAGATGACAACAGGAATTGGCTCATGGATACTTTCATACGCATAAAGCCCCTCAAACAGCTTGTAAGCAAGCTCTTGTGAATAATCTTTGTTGCGACCACGGCCATGCAACAAAAAAACAAACTTAGCCTCACTAATATTATCACCTTCCTTCTCGAAAGGATTCAACTTGTCTTTTCTATAATGAGCATCCACCCTGAGTCCCCCAACGAGGAGGGAGCCGGTTTGGATATTTCCCAGTTCTGTGACTTTTCGAAATCGTTTATCACTTGGCATTGTCATATGCTGGAGAGATTACAGTACTCTAAATATTTTGATACCGCTTGAGGACAATGGGACAAATTCCAAAAGTGGTAACAAGATTTTGAAAACCAAACACCCAAACACCACAATAATATCTACATCTGAGTCAAACTATGAGCGCATCCTTACGCTTGATGTTCTATTGAGCCCCCTAATAAGTGAATCCTTATAATCCACCTTGCGTGTCTCTTGAACAGCAAGATTTACTAGGCCGTAAATGTGTGTCAGAGAGCCCAAGGTAGCATCTTTACTGCGTGCCATCTCAGAAGGTAAGCTTCTCAAGTGTTCTGGTTAGCTTGCCTGCACCTCGAGTGGAAATGTCATTCTCCAACCTAATCTTTGCTCGGCTTAGCTCTAGGCTCTCCAATAATGTGCACGCCTTACAGATGGCGTTACTGGACAAATATCCACACTTCTTGCATCTGTTGCCATCTACGAAGCCCCCCCTGTTCAACGAGACAGACCCATCTGATCTTATTTCGAGCTCCTGATTTCGCTCAATAGCCTTCTTCGCAGTTGGCTTCTTTCTGAATTGCTCCCTGGGCTTCTTCTCCTTTAGCACCAGATTCTCTCCTGAGTGAATGATATCAATGATGCAACTCGGTCTGATAGATTCAAGACTTTTCATAAGTTCTCTCGCTGTCCCTCTAAAGGCCTCAGGAGCGTATGAGCATTCCGTTGAGAAGTAATCTAACTTCTTGTAATGGGCATAGAGAACGATTTCTTTCTGATATGAGTATTTGAATGGTTTGGATCTCTTGATGGGTGAGCCAGCGCTTGATGTCATGATTGCAGTGGATTTTTCTAATCTCGCCACATCTCCCCTTAGTAAGTTCATGAGTACCGTCTCAGCCATATCATCAGCGTTGTGTCCAGTGACAACATGTTTGATTCCGAGCTTTGCAGCACCCCTGTCAAGTGCTTGCCTGCGGAAAACTCCGCAATATGTACAACTGTTTCTTATACCTGCACAACTCACAATTTCATCCATGGTCCAGTTATAAAGGTCTTTGTATGACACAATTTCCAATGGCAGGTCGTATTGTATCTGGTTCCTCTTAACAGTAGCCAGCGAGTCGTCTCTATATCCCACAATACCTTCATCGATAGAGAGCAGTACAAGATTAAGACCGTAGTTGTGACGCTCGTTCAAAAGCTTCATAACATATGCAAGAACAGTAGAGTCCTTACCACCAGAAGCACCGATAGCAACTGTTTCTCCGGGATAGAACAGATTATGTGTTGTAATGGTATGGTGTATCTCAGTTTCAAAGACGTCATAGAAGCACAGTTTACAAATCTTCTGGTGGTTCTTCGGCCGCTTAATCATGGCTTTTCTGCAATGGCAAAGCTCACACAGTTGTGAAACCTTTGGTCTCTTCTCCCTTCGTGTCTCATCTATCATTTTGGCTGGCTGGTAGCGAGGTTTGGAGATGCTGAATAAAGGGAGCTCATCGCGTTGAATTTTCTGACCTGTCCGTTTCAACGGGATCATCTTCTAGAACACAGACGGATGGGATAGCTTTAATAGGCACATAAAGCGTGTTTCACCAGAATTCCTTCCCTTGAAATCGTTTTATTTATCAAAAAATACCAGTTGAGGAACATTTATATGCAAAAATAGCACCGAATCAATGAAGAATAACACATATATTGGGAGCTGTTCCCAAATTTACGCGCATAGTACCCTCTACTAGCGCGAGCGTTGTTCTCAGATCTACGCGCGCCCAAAATTTTTCAGCTGTGGAAAAAAAAGCGGGAAAAGCCTTTGAGCAAGACGCCAAAGCGGAAACCAAACACAATACAAGTCTCACCAAAAGGAAACACCAATGGCGTCACGTTTCTTCCAAGGTGGTGCGTCTGATTCTGAGTATTCTTCCTCTGAGGAGGAACTTCTCTCCAGTTCTGATGAGGAGCTCCTTTCTTCTGACGAGGAGCAAGACAACGCAGGAGATGAAGACGGCGATTCTGACGACTCCTTGTTTGGCAATGGTGAGGATTCCGAATCTGATAGTGACGATGATTTCCCAGGGGGAGCAAGAGGTGTATCATATTTCCTCAAGAAGTCCGCCGGTGGCGCTGACTCTGATGAGGACAGTGAGGATGAGAGCAAAAAGGTCGTCAAGTCTGCTAAGGACAAGCTTCTCGACGAAATCCTTGGGTCTGTCGCTCAGATTGACAACTCTAAGGTTCTCAATGACTGGGTGGTTGTTCTTGCAGAATTTGACAAGATTGGTCGTCTTTTGACGCGTGCTCAGCATCTCAACTTGGGTATTCCAAACGCTTATGTCAGATCTCTTGCCTCATTGGACGACACTATTGCAGTAGTGGCGGAAGAAGAGAAGAACAACAAGAGCCTCAATGCTACTGTCGCCAAGGCATTCAACACTGTTAGACAGAGAGTCAAAAAGGCTGCCCGTGAGCAGAAGAGTCTGGTCGATGCATACAGAGCCAACCCAGACGCGTTCGCAAGTGATGAAGCACCGGCTGTTGACTCCTCAAAAGCTACACCGGTCCCAGAATCTTTCAAACCAGCTTCCAAGAGTACTGCTAGTGCCAGCCTCTTTGCGAGCCTTCGTTCTGTTTCCGAGTCCAGAGGTAAGAAAAATGTTGATGTTAAGGAGCAGATCAAAACCCTTGAAGGTCTCGTCGATGCAGCTTCCACGCCGTATGAGAGCATTGTTCTCTATTTGATGCTTATTCCACTGAGATTTGACAGTGCGTCAACTATGTCCTATTTGTCCATTGAGCAATGGCATGCTACTGCAAGTGACATTGCTTCTCTCTTCACTGTGTTGGAGCAAAACAAGAGCACACATCGTGTTCTTGAGACTGCAGAGGCCCTTGATGACATTGAGATTGAGCCAACTCCAAATTCAGAAGGAATTATTGAGATCCTAGGCTCAGTGGTGTCCTTTGTTGAAAGACTTGATGATGAGTTCACACGTTCCTTGCAAGTGATTGACCCACACACTACGGAGTATATTGACCGTCTCAAAGATGAGCAGATTGTCTACGAGTCCATCATCCGTGCTCAACTTTATTCTGAGCTTGTTGTTCCTGAATCTGAGATTTCTTCGCCATCAGGTGACCAGCTTGCAAGAATCATTTCTAGAAGACTCGACCACATCTACTTCAAGCCAACCGCTTTAATAAGAGCTGCTGAATCTTCTGCTTGGAAGGCTCTTCCAGGAAAGAACTCTTATGTTCTTGCTTTCTCAACAGATGAGTCCTACACTGACTCACTCATGGACACATTGGCATCTGTTCTCTACAAGCAGACGAATGCTACGCACAGAAAACGCGCCGTGCTTGACCATATCTACTACTATGCATTCAACAACAAGTACTTCAAAGCTAGAGACATGTTCCTGATGTCCCACTTGCAGTCCTCTATTCACACTTCCGACCCTGCTCTTCAAGTTCTCTTTAACAGAGCTCTTGTGCAGTTGGGTCTCTGTGCTTTTAGAAACGGTCTCATCCAAGAGGCACACCAGGCCCTTAACGAGATCGCGACCTCACCACGCCACAGAGAGCTTCTTGGACAGTCCTCCCAGAGATATTCGAACCAGGCATCTGTCGCTGACAGACAACGTCTCCTTCCTTTCCATATGCACATCAATCTCGAACTCTTGGAGAGTGTCTTCCTTACAAGTTCGCTTCTTATTGAGATCCCACAGTATGCACAGCTTGGGTCTTCTGTTGATGGTAAGAAGAGACTGCAGACAAAATCGTTTAGACGCACACTCGACTTCCACGAGAGACAAACTTTCCAAGGCCCACCAGAGAATACAAGAGACCACATCATGCATGCCGCTAAGGCCCTTCAGGCCGGTGAGTGGAAGAAGTCTGTTGAGTTACTCACGGTGATTAAGATTTGGAACTTACTTCCAGAGTCTGACAAGATCAGAGAGATAATAAAGGAGAAGATTCAGGTCGAGGGTTTGAGAACTTTCCTATTCCAGTTCAAGTCTTTCTACTCGAAGCTCTCCATCACCAAGCTTACGCAGCTGTTTGAGCTCCCAGAAAGCAAAGTCTCTGCTGTTGTGTCTAAGATGATCTTCAAGGAAGAAATTTCTGCTGGTCTTGATCAGGTTTCCAACTCCATCATCTTTACAAAGGGTGTTGAACTCACAAAACTGCAGGAGCTTGCACTCACTCTTGCTGACAAGGCTCAATCTCTTTCTGAGCGTAATGAGCGTCTCGCCGGCGCCCACCAACCGCAGGGTTACGCTGCTGGTAGCCACAACTCTGGCAGTGAACAGCGCCAGAACCGTCATCAGAACAGAAATCCAAACGTCAGATTTGCTCCAGTTACAGGTGCTCTCTCAAGTGCCCCGGGTACAATTTCGGGTGCTTTGAACGGTATGGACAAAAGAAGGAAGAGAACATCTCGTGCTTAATCTGACCTGAGAACGCACTGTGTTTTTTTCGCTTGTATCTGTACAAATGTCATCGTTAGTTAACTCATTTCGTTATATCATAAGATGTAGTAATTGTAATTAATCTGTTAAAAGAAATATAAATATGCATATTTAAAAAAAAATCGCCGTGTTTTAGGCAAAGTAACTACTCCAAAGGACACCTTCAAGATCTGATAACTGCTCTTCGGTAAAGGAATAACGATCAACGTGCCACGTATCAGATCTCAATTTCTTGAAGTTGCTCAAAATATCTTTTGCCGACTTTCCTGGCGGTCCACTAACAGATGAAACTTTGGCTAGAAGTGCAACCGACTCCGGCATCCATGTAGGTGGTGGAGATGCATAAGGGAATGCAGAAACTAAAGCGCCAAGACCCATAGTAGCACCATGCAATTTGATCATTTTCTGATTGGTAATTTCCTTCTTTTTCCTCTTGGAGAGAATCCTTTTGTAGTTCTCGAGGAACTGAGAAATACTGTCAAGATCACCTGTGTTGTGAATAATACCAGTCAAAACCTCCGAAGCCCTTGTTCGTACCTCCACTGCCGAATGGAATAACAACTTGTCAATACGTGACAAGAGCAACAATTTGTCCCCCGCTGATAATAGCAACAACTGACGACTGAAGAATCCTTCAATGAATGTGAGTTGGTGCAGGAGCTGATGAACAGAAGAGTAATCAACAGTAGCAATAGGAATCAATTTTGGTATCTCGTCAGGACGGCAAATGACCTTTATCGAGAAGCTTTTAATGAACGCACCAATATCGATGTTTCCCAACTTACACATCTCCCTATTAGATTCAACCCCCATCAAGAACGGAATGAAGTAGTCAGCAGCATAATGAATCAAAAGAGGGACCAAAGGCCCAGATGACACTTCCCACGCAAAGTTAAGAAGAACAGTAACCATATAGTAATAGTCCGAATGTAAGGCCTCCTGGGGCGATAAATTTTGGGCTATGAGTCTAGCTGCCTCCGTTTTTTCAAACAAGTCCACAAGTGTGGTTCCAACTGCTGCAACAAGCCGTTCAACGCTAGAAAGGCCCAAGCCTGATGAATTGGCAGAAACAAATTCATCACAGCTGTTATATGATGGTGAAAGATGGCAGTATGTGAAAGTAGCGAGCAGGCCAGCAACCTGTACTCTCACAACTTGGTAAGGTTGCGTGTAGACAAGTTCCTTCAAAAGCTTATCAGAATCCTGGAATTGCCAGCCCAAGTTGAGTAAATAGCTTCTTGCAAACATTAATCTCGAAGATTGAATAAAAGCTTGGTTCGATCCTGGATCAAGGTACTCTTTAATAGACGAAAGTTTTTTGTGAAAGACAGGAATTCTTCTAAAGTCAACACGTGCAGGTAGCCACCATGATACAATACTCCAAATTGAGGCAGTGTCGGGAGTCAAATTCAAAGACAAAGCTGAGTCCAAAAATTTATCCAAAAACTCATCCCTTATCTTCAAGTCTTTTTCACGGGTATCATTAGTTGCTACCAAAAGACCACATACAATTTCGGCACTTAAAATCACACTGGCTTTGTCATCTTTGTCATAAGAGTTGGCAAGAATATCCAACATATCTTGGTAGGTGATTGCTGTGAACCCAAGAGAATAGAGAAGTACAACCGATGATATCAATGTGATGTCAGAGACCTGGAAAACAGCCTTGCTCTCATTGTGCGTTGTTACGGATTTCAACACATCTGAAAGCCATTCCTTAGTCACCATAGAACCAATCAGTTTGAGTAACTGCGTATCTGAATCACTAAACTTCATGAGATCAACAGATTTCGCTGGAGAAAGACAGGTCAAGGATTTACCCCAGAATAACCAGCCAACGCTGATTCTCCCATCGAAATAAAAATCCGCGTTGCCCAATTTTGACATCTCTGAGCGGAAAGCGGCGGAAAATTTGTTAGATGTATCAATTTCTATCATACCAGGTCTCTTGAAATGCAAGTCACCCAAAGCATTTTCAAGGGAATACCCGAAATCTGCAAAGCAAGTTATTTTGTCAACTATCTTGGAGAATGACTTGATACAATGTCGTATCAAAGATGGATGGCCCTTCGCTTGAGTTATGATAATTTTCAATGTCTCCTCCTTTGTTGGTAATTCGTAATAGTCTTGGAGGACACTTAACAACGAAACATAAAGAAATTTGTAACTCCAGTGTGTATCTTCTTTAACCAAGGTGCAGATAAAGTCTTGCAATTTTCCGAGCTGTTCAATGTAGTAGGCTCTCTTCTTGTCTTTAGCATCCTTCACCGCAGAAACCTCCAGATCAATACACTTGTCTGGCGGCATTATGGAGTCAACTGCCTTTTGATCAAATCTTGCAACGGCAGATGGTACCTTGATATCATTGGTGATACTCAAAATGAGCGCCTTCGCAAGAGTGCTCACATTAACATTATCATGCTTTAGGCACCTATCAAACAATAATAGTAAGCATTCTAGTGACCGGTAGTCGGTTGAAATTTTACTAGAAACTTTGTTCAAATGGAAAACACTCAAAGCTGCTTGTAATGACTTGTAGTCATCTTTTTTTATCGCTTCTTGGGTACGTTCCTTCAAAGAACGAATGATAAGTCTGTAAGAACCAATTATCTTGCGGATAGCATCAACTAGAACCAGTAATGCAGGCGCACTAGTAGTCTCATACGTAGATGTGGATAAAGTGACAAGATCTGAGAGTAAAAGAATGTCAATCTTTGAAGGAAATCTGTTGGTAGAATGTAGAATTACTCTCTGTCTGTGGAACTTTTCTGCTCTAGCAGCAAAACATGTACGAGTGAAAGGTTTAAAGTGGTTTCCAGCGGACAAAATCTTTTTCATGAAAACATAATCAATAAACAACTGATCATCAATATCGTAAGTGGATTCTTTTCCGATATCAGAAATGTATGCTCTCAATGTACTAAGGAATTCTTGGAACAATTTTGGATTTTCTGTCTTCTGGTTTGTCAAGAACAAGAAGAACTTGTGTAACGATTGGCCAATCATTGATCTCAAAGAGTGTATATGCCCGTAATCGAAGTAAGAATTTTTTTCAGCAGCATTAGAACCGAAGAAGTAGTTGCAAGTATAAATCTTTTCTTGTTTGTTGAATGCAATAGCTGGATTCATAACTGCTTCCATGCCCTCACCTTGAACACCAGAAGGAGTCATCATTACTGATGAAGACAGATCATCGTCATATGTGGTAAATCCTTCATCCATGAGATGTCCAATTGTCAGATCTGGGATATCATCATTATTGACTTGGGGAATACACTCATCAGGAGCAAACTCAGGCTCCTCATCTTTGGATGTGATTTGTTCAATATCGATATTGAGCTCATGGTCATCAGTTTTGGATGCCCTCATAGACCTGAGAATCAAGAGCTTCTTTTCCAAAGCTGTACGGCTAAATATAGGGCTGGAATCACTTGTAAAATCAGGATCAAACAACATACTAGTACCAGACACAGCTGCACAAATAAATCTCAAGTCCTTAATAAGTGAGTCAACAACACCGATATCAAGTATCTTGTCATTCTTATTCATCACATTTTCAATGCTTGTCAACGTGTCAAGAACAACTTTTTCAAATATTTCAATGGCACAACGAATTTCTTTAAGAGTTGGAACGTACCAATCAAATTTAAGATTGTCTTCATCGAATCTCTTCTCGTCAAACTGGTAAGCACCCCAAAGCTCCAGACACTCTTCACCCGATGGCTCCTCTTTGAACAATTTATTCTCCTCAAGTTTCACATTGGTCAAGTTCTTCAAAGCTTTGTGCAATATGTATGCGATTCGAGAAGAGAGAGATGGTGTAGAGATCTTCTCATAAAGGTGGTATAAAAGATCAATCAACTCTTTCTGAAACTTTAGTATCTCGCTATTTGCAACACTTACAACTTCGCTTATAGTCATCAAATAAACAACTAATTTCATATCGCCGCTTAATAAGTCAGAGTTTCTAATAGATCCCGCTCCTTGTTCAATTTCATAACGGATTAGCCTGTCCAAATCCTTGAAGTACATGTGTGCCAATGAGCTATCTCTTTTGACCATAGCCGCAACAAGATTTGCAAAAATGGTTTCATTATCGTTGAAATTATTGAAATCTCCTTCCAATAATTTATCATGGACTAACTTGTTGGTGTGCTTGAAAATATCTGCAGAAAGCGACTGTGTAACAATGAGAAGTGTTTGAGTGATCTTGAAGGAAAGCTTCTCACTGATGTCTGTCTGGACCAAAACATATATTCTCTCAATAAAAGATCCCATAATGTACTTAAACTGACTTGTAGACGCCTTGAATGCATTCTTAAGCTCCATTTCATCATAGATAAATTCAAGCCCGGGCTTTTCTTTGATAAATTGTAGATGATCTTGAATGAAGTTTAGCGTAGTAGACTCAAAAGAAATAAAATCATCAGCCGTGGTAGCATCCTGAATAGGAATAATTGAAGCCACCGTAACAAATGTATTGATGGTATGGTTCGTCAAGGAGATGTCATTTGCACCGATCTTCGATACAACAAGAGTCAAAATGTTCGTGATATGCACTCTGTATACTGGAATCAATACCATGAACCTCACAACTTCTGTAAACTGCTTCAATGACACGATAAGTCTATGGGTGGAGTTCACAAATTGATCTGTCAATGAATCATAAAGATCAAGCAAAATTCTGTCCATAACAATGCTGTGAGACCCACGTTGAATGTCAGCAAGATGACCAAGAGTTGTGACATAGTAGTTTGCATTGGTCTCCTTCTTGGATTGAGAGCCCAAAAAGGCGATATCATTGAACAAATTCACAATTTTATTGTTCATGTCATCTGTTAATTTGAACTCCTCGGCTAATTCACAGTCATCTTCTTCCTTCTCTTCTTCTATCCTCTTGTGATATCTCAAAACAAATCTGTAGCAGAACTTAGCAATCAGAGGAGTCCAAGCACCCGAGTTGGATGGGTGAATAAACGTCTCTAGAGATCCCATGAAACTCTTCAATAGTTCGTAGAAGGAATCAAAGTTCTGAGGTGTGATCGATAGAACCATGATAGTGGAGATCTGAGTGTTTGATCTCTGAAAGCACTCTTGCCTCAAATTACCCAAAACACGATGCATGAAGAATTTCATTTGATCTTCTGTCAAGGTACCAAATGTCTCCGATCCAAATGTCTCCGTTTGACCATTATAGGCATCATAGTAACATTTGTTTGCAGCTCTGCTCAGCAAATGAATTACATTATTCTCACTTAGCCCACCCTTGTTTGGAGGAGCATTGGCCCAAAATTGAATAATGGATGGAATGTAATCAACAATCGTGTTTTCTGATTCTAATCTGATTGGTATTGTATGAGACAACACTTGTAACGATATATATCCAGACGATAAAGAATATCTTTGCAATGACCAATCAAAGACTTCCTTCATTGCACCGGGCTCAAAGAAAGGATTGGCGTGAATTGCAAGTTTTAACATCTCAGTAAATGTCTTCTTATCTGCAGCATTTGTTTGTGGGTTGAAAATGTCGAACTTTGAGTTCGGATCTGGGAAGAACTGTCCAAAAAAATCTAAAAGCTGCATATGATCAAGAACTAACAATTTCATATCAATAAGGCACCTTCTGTACCCGCTAACGAGATCCACAAACATGTCGATAAACATACTTGACTTGATGCTTTGTCCTCGAGTTAAGGTGATTGCGTAGTACACCTTGGACAAAGAGGCTCTCAACGACAATGGTAGCTCAAATTTCATCTTCAAACAAGTCCTCAACTCATTTGTCCAGTGGTTGACGCTAACAATGGTTGCAGAGCTTGGTAAAGTTTTTCCAATCATACCAGAAGACTTGATTTCTTCGTCTTCTTCGTCACCTTCATCCATATCAACGTCCTCAGCATCAAATGATAGCATGTCAGCGTTGAACAAATCTGTATCAAGAGCAAGCTCTATATCGTTCTTAACATTGGCAAGATCCTTGGCAGAAATGTGAACAAACCCCTCAATATCAAGGGACTTTATAGCAATGTAAAGATGAACAAGGATGTGGCAGATGTGTTTGGCTTGGTCTGTGTGAGTCTCTGTCTTATACGGTAACATCTTTTGTAAGATTAACTTTCTCGGACGTTTCATGGAGTACCACTTGGACGATGGGTCTGTGATGGCCTCCCTGTACTCTTTTTCATTCTCTGGGTAGTTAAGGGAATATGCTTTGAGTCTGTCTTGTAGAAGTTTGTCATCCTGCTCATCCTTCGCAGAATCAATTTGCTGCATGTTTGCTGGGTCCGGGGTTCTCGACAAGCCAGCCAATCTGGTTCTCTGCCCATGGCTGACAAAGTCAATGCCGGATCCCGGCCGCTGAATTGGGTAATTCCTCTCATTTGACAGCGCAAGCGCCTGGGCAACTAGAGGATTCCTATTGGGGATGGGTGCTGGAATGCCTGGCGCCATGGTGTGGATCACAAGTTGTCGTGAGGTCTCAAACTGTGCGGGCGGCTCAAACGTGTGAGAAGTTTTGCAGTTCAGAACAGCAGGAAATCGGAGCCAGTTCAATCAAAATGGTGATTCTGATAAATCTGTGTTTCAGTCTCTTGATGTGGTCCTAAGCGTTGTGTGTCGTTCCCCTTTGTTGGGGGCAGTGGATGCGTCTCCAGTTCACTGACCAAGTCGCCACCGCCGCCGCCTGCTCAGAAATATGTTACGGCCACGGGCAACGAGATGGCTGCTATTTCTCAGCGTGTCACTAACAGAGCTAACAGTAGTGTACGCTCGCTTCTTTCGCCGAGAAAGAAACGATAGAAGGTGATAATGGGCAGTCTCTTTACCTCAGTTTGAGGATGGGACCAGGGGCTAAAGTTTGAACTGTGCCGATGGTGCGTGCTGTCTCTGCTGTTTGGAAGAATGACGATGATTGGCAAAGGTTCTTACCTCGGCGCGAGACGCATTGTCTCATAGCAAATTCTGTGGGAGAAGCGATACTCCACAATTTTTCCAGATCTCTAAATCTCCCTGAAACATCTCAGGTTATAGGGATGGAACGGTTATAAAGAAAGGATCAAGATGAAGTGTTTTAGCATGTTGTGAATGAAGCACCATTCTCAGGCTGGCCAAATTGTTGGCCCCAATGGCGTCTTATACACGAAAACACAGTGCACTACCCCCGTATTGTCGATGAGAGCTAATAATATCATATTACGAGACCGAGAATTCCCATCTGATGGATGGTAATGTTGCAAATAGAGCTATAAGACAAGTCGTCCCCTTACGTACTGCAAGCAATGCTATGTTCGAAACCCGTGATATGGAAGCTGGGCTTACGCTAAGGCAAAAGAAACTGCAGTATTAAGTTGGAACTTTGCAACTCTGCGCTGAATATGTGAAAAGATTTCTGGCTCCCATTCCTCTTTCTCAAAGGCAAAAGGCTATGCTTTCATTCCTTGTAGGCCATTGATTGTCGCTGAGGCAACAATCGAGCTTGCTAGGCTCGGAAATTAAAAAAGTCACGCCCATCTCCAACTTCCGAGATTTTACCATCCGGACACCAAATTAAAAAATCCTGGAGTTGTACAACTCGCGGTAAAAAAAGAGGTCGCAGGTGGTGGTTTCTGCCTTTGTTCGTTTCCCTAACGGCCACTGAAGACTGTCAACGAGATGGGGCTCACCAAGAAGGTTAAGTACTATGCTAAGACTGTACTGGCAGTCACTGTTCTCAGTGGCTGCGCAATTTACGGTGTCCTCTGCTCCATTGTCCTTTCTTTCGTCGGAAAACGCCATCTGGCTCAATGGTCCACCGCCAGAGTGTTTTACCATTGTTTCAGTAAGATTCTTGGAATAAGAATCAAACTCATCAATGGCGAAAGACTAGAGCAACTTCCTGCTATCATCGTTGGTAACCACCAGTCCACACTCGACATTCTCATTTTGGGAAGAATCTTCCCAAAGGGCTGCACTGTCACCTCTAAGAAATCGCTAAAATGGGTTCCACTTCTGGGTTGGTTCATGACATTGAGTGGTACTTTTTTCCTTGATCGTTCTAACAGAGAGAAGTCAGTCAAAACATTAAACAAGGCTTTGCAAGAATTGAAGGAAAAGAAGAGGGGCCTTTACATCTTCCCGGAAGGAACTAGATCTTACGCTCAATCCCCAACTCTTTTGCCTTTCAAGAAGGGTGCATTCCATTTGGCTCAACAGGCACAGATTCCAATCATCCCAATTGTGGTGTCTAACACCTCATCTCTTGTCAATGCTAAGACAAACACATTTGAGAGTGGAGAGATCACCATTGAGGTCTTGGAGCCATTCTCCACTGAGGGCCTGAAGCCAGAAGACATTGCAGATTTTGCCAGCAAGATCAGAGAAAAGATGCTTGAGGTTTGCCATAAGCTTGGTTATTCTAAGAGGGATTCTGAACTCCTTGCTGATGCGGCAGCTGAAGAACAGTATGAGACTATTCCTAACGATAGTGCTGCCGACGAAATTGACCCATCCTCCAAGGCATCCGCTGAGAGAACCAGTCTCTTGAGCAAGGATTAATACTATATAAAAAAACTCCAACTATAATGAGCACACGTACAACAAAGAACAGACTCCAGTTGTAAGAAAAGCGCCTCATAGATTGTAGATAACATCTCGATGGTGCCGTTCGCGACAGGCTCATCAGTATGGAACTTCGGCCACTTTTCGATGTTGACCATTGGATTGGATGAATACAACCACCATCCATCTCACACTTCAAGAATTCTACAGGTCAGCGGCTTACAACATGGCCAAGACCAAAGCAGCACAGGGCCCTGCCCTCTCACAGCGTGACCGCAAGAAGCTCGCCCTAGAGACACGGGCTAAGACTGAGGCTCAAGAGGCTGAGAAACAGCGCATCGAGGAGGAGGATGCCGAAAAGAGAGCGACACATTCGCCTTTCCCTCAGGAACAATTCATACAGTGGGTGGCTGATTTCTGCAGAGATTACTTCACTATGGATAGATTCATCCAAGTCGGTGCACTAGCATTTGCTTGTTATCAAGCCTATATCACATTCGATGACACCTACACATCTGAAGCTGATATTAATCTGATTATCAGTACCATATGTGGTATTTTGGCTCTTATTGCTGGGATTGCCACCGCTTACAGAGCCCAGAAAGTCATGAAAAAGAAAGTTGGAGATGACTTTAACGCGCAGTTGCCTCCTTGGAACACAGTTTACTTGGTATTCCTTCCAGTGATGATGGCTTACGTCTATAACAGAGATTTATTACTTTATAACGCTGCATTCACTTCATCTGTTCTTGATTTACCATGGTTTGCGAAACTGGCCATTCAGGCATCTATTATTACATCAAATACGAGACACTCTGATCTTGTTTCTAATTTACAGATTGTCCTGGTTCATTATGCCATTCATTACGCGCTCAGTAAGGTATCAGAGATGAAGTCTCTTGACCGTGTCGAGGTCTCTTTATTCAGTATCTTGTTGATTGATGTCTGCTTGATAAAGTCTGAAGCTCTTCATTTTATTATTTTGCAGAAACTTCTGATATCTTTTGCTCTTGGAATGGGTGTCATCTTTGTTGTCACGAGAGTTCTGCGTGAAAATACTGTTGCAAGAAGTCTTTTCCTTATGTTGCTATGGACGTCTGCTACGGTTGCTGCTACTTTATACCAGCTTGATCCAATTCTTGGAAATAATTCGGCCGTTTGGTTGTTTGAGTACATCGCTGCAACAAAGGATAGAATCATGATCATTAGCGTGTGGCTGTTCTCACTGTTGTTGTTAATTCCTACAGTATTCAGTTACAAGATCGCACTCTCTCCAAATTTCCGAAGAAAAATATGGCATTTCCTTATACTTGCTCTCATAGCATATCCACTACATGTTGATCCAGAATTCGTAAAGGTGGCACTCTCAGGTACTCTTGTCCTCTTCCTAGTGTTGGAACAGACAAGATATTTGAAGCTTCACCCATTTGGAGAGTTCCTCGATTCTCACCTCCGCACCTTTGCCGACTTCAGAGATGAAAAGGGTCCGGTTATCATCTCATACATTTACTTGATCATAGGTATCACCATCCCAATTCTCATCAACGGCTCCCCAATTGGTCTGATTGCGCTTGGTGTGGGAGACTCTCTTGCCTCTATTGTGGGCTCTAACTGGGGAGAGATCAACTGGTCACGCTCACAGAAAACAGTAGAGGGTACTATGACATTTATTCTAGCCTCGTTCGGTGTGAGTTATGTGTTCCAGGAGCTTGGATGGTTCTTCCAAGACAGGAGCACGCACTCTCTTTTGCTCACAGCCACACTGAGTGGTATCTTGGAAGGAAACAGCGACATGAACGACAACATCCTCATCCCGGGATATATGGTTGTGCTTCTAGACTCCCTCGCTGCGAAGTGATTTGTACATAGAACGGCAATAAAATTATTGTATGGTGAAATAAAAAACTAAAGCTTTGGATAGATCATGACGCGTCAAGATATGAACGATGAGGCGCGCGTTTGTGAGATTGTAAGTTCCCATCAAAGTGATCACATTAACCTCTAAACTGTAATTGGCGGCCAGACGGAGGAGAAAGAAGATATATGGCACATGGAGCTGCTCTCAAGTCTTGAATATGCAAGTCTGCGTGAAGTGAGTTCTTTCCCCGATGGGACCTGATCAGGGAAACTTGTATTATTAACAGGTATATCAGCTGATTACCCCAGTGTTCCACGAGACAAAGGTTCCACTTGTCAATAAAGTAGAACACACGCGAACGCTGCTTATAGATGATGACAAACATAGAAAGAGCCATGCTCTCTGTGACTCAGTGATTACGCAATTCCGATCCAACCACTCTGATGATGGCTCAGTTGTGATCTTTGATCTAGACTACACATGGAACTTGAAGAATGAACACTTTCTCTATCTCAAAAGCCAGCTCACTGGCTCCCAGTTCACGAGAACGGTTATCCGCAACGATATTCCAAGCATAGGTGAGCTCATAAGGCATCTCAAAGAGCTTCGGAACTGTGAAATGCTGCCTCCAGACCTCAAGAAGACAACTCTCATGCTAGTGATCATTGATAATATTTCGGTACTTCGGTGGGCTACTGTGGTGGAGGATACAGTTGCACAAGAACTGGGCGCCCTGAGAAACCAGATAGTAAAACTTGAGGAAGACCTCGGATGCTCTGTACTGGTCAGCTCATGGGATCATAATTTTGACACCGGTATCATGAATGACCGTTCCCGTTCTCGTTCTGATTGGACAGCTCTGTCCAAAGACTTCCAGGCCATGTTTGACTACACCGTCGCGTTACACAAAAATGACTACGTGGCGCATCGGTAGCGTATATATTTATAGTACTTATTCAAGAGATCTTCCAGCCCCCCACCTGATAGCCCTGTGTACTCACGTTTATTGGCCAATTCAACTGAAAAGCCGCTAGCTCTGTTCATGTGACTTCCACTGGTGTGTCCCGTACCTTTTCCGCGAATTCCTGGTAACCGCAGAAGGACGCGCGTGAACTTTTTTTTCGTCGAAGCCCTTTGAACTGGCGATGAGCAGTTGTCTAAGTTGAGGTTCGACATAATCGACCTCGGATATCCCAGTCAGTATACTATCTGTGTGAGGAAATGTCCGAAGATAAGAAAACACCAGTTGAGGCTGTTGAAGAGAAGAAGGTGGAGCAGCCAGTGAAGGCTGTGGAGGAAAAGACAGAAGAGAAGGCAGTGGAGAAGGTTGAAGAGAAGGTTGAAGAGAAGGCCGATGATACCAAGGAGTTCGCTGCTGAGGAGGTGTTGAAACAAGTTGAGTTCTACTTCAGCGACACCAACTTGCCAAAGGACAAGTTCCTGTGGAGAACTGTGCAGTCCAACGACGAGGGCTGGGTCTCCATTAACACCATTGCATCTTTCAACAGAATGAAAAAGTTCAGACCAGTGTCTGCTATCGTTGATGTCTTGAGAACTTCCGAGTTCTTGGTTGTCTCTGAGAACGGTGAACTGGTGAGACGCAAGGTTCCAATTCTTCCACCAAAGGAGTCTGAGAAGCAGCTGAGATTCCAAAGATCTGTCTACGCCAAGGGCTTTGGAGAGGAGACTGAGACCACACAAGAGGACTTGGAGAAGTGGTTCCAGCAGTACGGAAAGATCAATGAGGTTAGATTGAGAAGAGATGACAAGAAGAACTTCAAGCAGTCTGTGTTTGTTGAGTTTGCTGACGCTGAGGAGGCTAAGAAGTTTGTGGAATTGACCCCAAAGCCAACATATAATGATAATGAATTGTTGATCATGAGCAAGCCAGCCTATGTTGAAATGAAGGCCAATAACGAGAACTTTGGAGGCAACAACAAGAACAAGAGAAAGTTCAACGGTTTCAAGAATGGAAGAGGTAAGAAGCAGAGAAGGGACTAAAGCGATGGGTATTGCTTTGTAATGTTAGGTTCCAGGTCTTTTGGATGATTTAAAACGAACTTTGTATCATAGCACCTTAATTGATGAAAACTACGTTATTATGTTTAATTCAAGTGTGTACAAAACAAAACTTTGTATATAAGGTCTTTTCCCCTCGAAAGTCCTATTGTACATTTGACACTGAAAAAGAGCTTCTCGTGGATGCGGTTATCGAGATGTTAAGTCGCAAACTTCAAGCTCAAGGTGCCATCTCTTTTCCCGAAACCAGGCGTTAATAGTCAAATCGCTCATAAATAGATTCAAAAGTCAGACTGATCAAGTCGTTTTTGTGACAGGGTTACCAAATGTTGGCGTGTAGAGTGTTGGTGTCCTAGTAAGACGTTCACTGGCTGCATAATATCCAAGAACACTAGGGTAAGGGGCAGGAGATGCCCAGTTCGCCGCCGAACTAATTGTGTATGACCAGCCAGGCGTGATTGTGGATGCGTGAGCCAAGCTAGTGCTGTATGAGGTGTAGTATGTTACAGCACTTGTTGGATAACGACGAGACCATGAGGATCTATCCTTGATGGTAGATCCTGGTTGTGACTGCATTGGTGCAAAACGTGTAGGACCAGTCTGAGAAGTGTAGTATATTGAGAAGGACGCTGAGTTGATGCTTTGAGTACCAGTATTTGTCCCTGCAACAGAGGTCTGGGCCTCCGGTGGAGTAGTGATTACACCAACAGTTGGTACGTATGTACCGGTCATATCAGTCAAATTGAATCTATTTGAGTAATGAATGGTCCAGCCAGTCTTTGCGGTTGCGAATACCTGAATGTAATACTGTCCATCAGCACCTGTATCAGCATCAATGTCGAGGGTATACGTGTGTCCAGTAATGTCATCGGCAGCCACCTTGACACTGACTGGCAAAGCGTGGATAAGATCGTTTGGACCGGTGCAAAGCACGAATGTGTATGACGTTATGTCTGCGAGTTTTGGAAGGGCATTGTTATCTATCCAAGTGATGGGAACGCTCACCGAGCCGTCTGAGGCTGAAAATGTCTGGCCGGCAAGCGGCTTGGATACCGACACGTCCGACAGAACCGGCGTCATAAACGCAAGGAGAATCAGTGCGAAGAGCAGAGAGGACAGTGACGGGCCTCTGTGTCTTGTCTGTATGTTTGATTCCATCTTTTTGTTTTTCTATTCTGTGGGTATATTGGGATGATCAAATTCCCAGTGCTGAGGCAACGAGGCTTGACGCGTGGGGGAGGCTTTGGAAGAGGGCTGATGGTACTTCTGCAAGTATGAGCAGACAGCTAAGGAGCAAACAAAGTATTTCGGCTGCAGTGAGATGATAGCAATAGCTTTTGAAGAGTTTCCAAGATGGAGCAGACAGCAGCGGAGAAAATTGTTGTTGGCGTTGTTATTGCTATACAGGTCTGGGCCAAGGAGAAGTTATTTTCAACGAGAAAAACCTCGCGCGCATGCCGATTGATGTTGTGCACGCGGGGTGCGAGGAAGGCCACTCGCAGCTAGGCACTTGCAGCTGGCATGAGCGGTTTCTCAGAGGCAATCGGCACCGAATCAGTCTTACCCCTGAGTCCATCATCGCTTCTGTGTGAAAGCGAGGCTTTTTTGTAGGCCGTCCAAAAGTCCCTGCGTATTCGGAAGACTGTTAAACGGCCCATGTCTGGCCCAGTGTCCATATTACCCGATTGGGAAATTAGCACTTTCCTTTTCTGGCGCGGCAGTGCCTTTTTTGCACGTTCTCCAGGTTGCTGCCCAAGAAGAGCAGGATGTCTCTCCGGCAGGGGGCAAGACAGAGGGGGACTGATTCAATAATGGGCCTACCGGCCTTGGAAGAGCAGCCGTCCAGAAAGACGCCTCCTCGCTCTCTTGCGTGGCCCGTAATGTGGGGGGCATTGGCGCAATACGTATCTGGCATAGATCAGCCAGCGTCCGCAGCCTTGGGCCCCTGGGGCTACAGATGCCGGCGTCACGACGGAGGTCCCAGCACCCGCGGTCTACCCAGCTAACTCGGTAGTTCTGGCTCCTCCGGCAGCTCAGAGTGCCAACACCAGCACCCGTAGTCTAAAGCGCTGGCTGGCCCGCCTCCAAAATGCTACGTAGCTAAGAGAAGCAGAGGAAGTGGCAGGCCAGAATTGCGTGCGCCATCAGCCGCGCAGGGGGTCGCCATGCCAACCGCCATACAGAAGTACGAGTCCGCCATGCATAACAATACACAGCGCACAATATGGGGAACAAGTCAACAAAAACACATCCATATATTTCAATTCTTACAAATATTAGAGCATAAAGAACGTCCCCCGTCCCGCGGGGAAAAGACACACACACAGACAGCTGGCCTCCTGTGGCGCCGTTTAATGGGAAGAGGATACCTCGTCGACGTCGACTGATTCGGCAGGCTTCTCTAGAGGGTCTTTTCCCTCCATGGACTCGAGATCCTTCTTTATCTCGCCCAGACCTTGGATGTGCCCCCTATTCTCTCTAATCTGGAGCTGGCGAATCGTGAACGCGGTGGCGGCGGTGATCACTGTGGTGCAGATCATGGCAATCGCACCAGCCTTGAATCTTGGGACAAAAGTGGCCTTGTACAAGAGAAGGGAATACCAAGCGTTGACTGCGCCACTCCACATGTTCATCGACGCCAAGACAACAGCGCGCTCCTGCAAGTCGTGACGAGTGACCAAGTTTGCCCAGGCAAAGAATGTTGCCTGACCGGCATAAGAGGTTCCAGCGAGGTACTGGGCTGCAAATTGGACGCTGTCCTTCATTGGGTTGGCAAGCAACAAAATGGAAGAGATCAACAAACAGATGGCGATAAAGAGAGCAACATGCCAATGGTAGCGGCCACCAGTATGGTCAACATAGAGGGCACAGCCAAAGGTGGCAATAATTCCGACAGCGTACATTCCCATTGGGTAATGGTTGATCTGAGCCACTTCGTAGCCAGCGTGCTTCAGCCAAAGGGCAAACAGAGAGTTGGTACAGAATGACTCATTTTCACCTCCAACGACCCAGAGGAAAGAGAACAACCACCAATGCCATCTTCCAACAACTCTCTTGATTACAGACCAGTCGAAGTGGTTGTTCATCTTCGGATTCTTGACTCTCAGTCTTGCAAGCTCAATCTCTTCTTTAGAAAAGTAAAAGGCTTTGCACGTGTCAGGGGTGTCTGGGAAGAAGAAGAACCCATAAAGACAAATTGGGATAGTGACAATAAAGTCAATGATGAAGAGCCATCTCCAACCAGCAAGACCATTTTTACCGTCCATGTGGGTGTGAATAGCAGCTTGCATGAAAGAAGAGAAGATGGAGCCCAAAAGACCAGAACCAGTAAACACAGCAGATCTCTTTGCTAGTTCAGAGGTCTGAACCTTACCGGTATCTTCATTGATGATATCCTCAGAGTTGTACCAACTTCCCAGAATCAAGTGAGAACCAGAGAATGTAGATGACTCGAACAGGGCTTGGAAAAATCTGATGGCACAAATCTGTCTGTATGAATGAACTTTGTACATACCGAGAGTAAGCAAACCCCATGCAGCACAACAGAAAGTCAACCAGTATTTTGGTCTAACCTTCAGAAGCATAATGTTGTTTGGAACCATACCAACAATATATCCCACCGTGAAGACGGTGTTGACAACATTATATTGATCGCCAACCATCCCCAAATCTTCTTTCATACCAGACACATAAGCGTTAGCAAGGTTGGAACGATCAAGGTAGTTGACCCAGTAAACAGAACAAACATAAGATAAAACAAACCAGTCAATTTTGAAAAGGAGAGACGCCTCCTTTGGGTCCTCCGGTGGCTCGCCCCACACCCAGGCCTTGGCCTTTTTGAATGGCTTCAAGATCGAGCTCATGACGTATGTTGTACTAGTTCAGATGTTGTCCTCAAGATGCCGAACATTACCTTTGGGCCCCGACGTTTTCGGTTTGCGAGTTCGCCCTCTGCTTTTTATACCAGCACGCTCGGGAATTTGAGTCAAATGTGTCAAAGACTGATGAGGGCTCCCGCCGTGCATCTGCACTTCTGCTTGTGGCCTTATCTTCCTGACCTTGCTGCGGACTCTCTCCTTGCGCGGAGTTCGGATCTACCAGTCCACGCGCCCGATGCAGAGTCTCCATCGGTTAGAGGTCTCGTCCATCAGCACCCAGATAGAGAAACAGTGGCGCCATCAACTCTCAGCTGGTCTGAGCGATTGATCATATGGTGTGTCCAGAGAGGCCCGGCAATGCCCAAGCACGAACCCTCAGCCACGAGGTGTCTGATCGGGTATTCGCGGCGTTATCTCCTTTGCGGGCCGGGTAGGTGCCTGAACCCCTCCGCTTCTGCTTATCCCACGGAGCCCCCCAGCTCCTATTTTCATCCAATTCAGCCGGAAGCCTAGGATCTCTTGAGCCCTCAGAAACAGGTCTGGCGATCTGTATTGGGTAAGGTTACAATCACCGAATCGAGATTTGGCCTCCAGTAGCCCCGTCCCATGACGCTCCAAAGAAGCTCAGCGATCATGACTACAAGTCCGCCAATCATTTTGTTTGCACCGCAGTTATCAGGACTTGCGTACTCCAGGACCCGCCAGATTAGGGGTGTTCGAGCTTCAGAACTCTAGGCGCTCTGATTAAGACTCTATTCTTCTATAGTTACGGGATCCCATCGCCGAAGATCCCCTTACGCAAGGTCATTTGTAGCAGACTACAGCCTCAGACTGACCTCACCCTTGTCTCTCCGCACTATTCTCTTTTGACGAGGCCTAGACCGCTTTGAGTGTACCAAGGGCCTCTCGGATCTTCAATGATAATAATCTATTTCAGCATCCAACTTTGTAGATGCTAGAGAGCATATCAGCCTCTCAGCCGATATTGAGGCCTTACCCCAAATGTCCTTCCCCAATAAGAAATAAGAAATAGAAAACGCTCACTAAAAGCTTCTCCATAATCTTCAACTTTACATCAATTGCAAATTCAGGCCTGAATTGCTGCTGATTCTTGTTGCTGTCTTGTCTGAGAGTGAGTGTAATTATCGGATGCCACTGCTTCCCCCCACCAATACCTTTGTACTTCTATTATGCATCTTCTGGACAATGGACGAGCAAAGGCCCTTTATGACGGTATTGGTAGCACTATATAACTCGAAGGGCAAGATGTGAGCTGCTGGAACATTTCAAGATCCTCCAATAGTTTTCACTTTCTACTGAATGAAGCTTAAACATTGGGGAAATACTGATAGACCTTGGTGACTTGTGGCGATTGCTCCAAGCCAGATAGATTTGAGATGGCTGTGCTTTCAATTTCGATATCAGTCCTTTCGTGAATTTGATAATGGCTGGAATCACCATGTTTATGTATTCAATACAAACTAATGCCAGAACTGAGACTGTTCACGTGTGGAGGAGGAACTGCGCTGAGTGTCTGAGAAAGGTTTCTCACTGAACTCGCAAATAATGTCAACGGGGTTCGATGAATTGCCTCTGTGTATTGTAGCTTGTTTATTTTCACATGGAGTCTGAAAGTGGTCTCGATATCTGGTGTTTGATACTCTGACTACGATTTCTGCAAGTATTGATCTCACTGATCACAAGTTCAAGGAAGCTGCCCAATTAGTAAGGATTCTGAGGACGACACAAGAATTGAAGAAATCAATAGGCTAGCTATTCAGAGTGAGGATAGTACTTATCTTGAGCATTAATATGCTTCATCGCGTAAGAATCCCCCTGCAATAGTTTAGAGAGACAACACGAGTATGGGGGTCTTGAATCTGAGCGTACTGGTGCCATGAAGAGCTATTCTGGCGAATGAAGCAATACTGTAGAAAGCGGTCTCCTCCTGACTCAATTGGGACAATCATCAAATATGCTGTGATATCAAGACTTGTAGAAAGAGAATACAACCATTCTGTTTGCCCTTGCTTTGTTACTGAGTTGGATTGTATAACCAGAACCGTCCCTGGCATTAAGGTTCACAAGTTCCTTGGTATAAAAGAAGTCAAGGCTACTTCTCAAAAGAAACAAGTCATACATCCAGCTGGAGTCTCCTTGACCAAGAAGTAGTGCAACGGTGTCAAGTGTTTTTCGAGAATACTACAAGTGAAGAATGTAATCAAAATGATGCCTGTTGTATCAAAGGCGGTTGGCCCAGAGTCTGGGACGGCTGCACATTTTTTTGCCGGCCTCAGCTTCTTGTGATTCCTTGTTGGTGTTCTGTTTTTGTGTACCACTCCGTCTACTACTTTCTTGTTATCTCTTTCGAACTATTAGTCGGAGCAAGTGATGGGCTTTTGAACAAAACACTTGATCTGTATGCAGATCTGTATGCAGATCTACTATGCGCACACCTGCTCGATGCCAGTGTCGATAAAGGCGCAACCACCCAAAATATGAGAGAAGGAATCGGCTGATCTTTTCTTCCAAAGCACAGAACTACCACTCCGACCGATGGAGCGGAACAGAGAAGCTTTTCAAACAAGTAGAGATCGCATGACAGGTCTGCCGGGGCACGTGACCCCGATCGCGGGTCCCAGGCTTCCAACTGGGGGCTGGCTTTAAGGGGAACATATCTCGACCATCATATTCTCTTTGTTTGTCAGCTTTATGGCGGTTCACAGAGATTTATCGATATTATATTATTGACAAACTATTCAATGGAACTCCATATACTATTTGCCCCGTTGGGTCTCGTAGAAGACCACCAGACATACTAGAAAAGGGGGAGAGGTTGTTAGACCCTAGCACCCAAGTCTCGTTGCAACCAGACTCTAGGGGAATCAGGGAAGTCCGTGATAACGGTTATCAGGTTGCAGGTCCAAACGATAAAACAAGATGAACACTATAGAGTTTAATAACGGGAAGCCATCGCCGAAAAGCGCGTGAAGATCAGGCATTTGTGCTCTTAAGTCCAACTTGACCAGGCGGCTTGGCTTTGATTGGTGGGCTTTCAGTACGACCCGTATCATAAGGTCGGTTCAGCTTCCGATTCGAGAGTCTTTCCGGTGTTTTCTACGCTACACTTCCGCTAACTGTCGATTACATTGTTGAAGCTTGTTGTAGATAAGCAGAAGGGTGTGCCGCTCATTTTGCTCTTTTTTCCTCACCCTCTCCCCACCATCAACAACTGCCCCATACACCTACCTACTCACGCATAGATACGGCAAACAATGGCAGAGACTTACAAGCAGATTGCAGCTCGCAAAAAAGCTGAACGTGATGCCAAGTTTAAAGCAGAATGGCTTGCCCCTGAGTCTGAATTGCCGGGCCCAGAAGTGAAGGATGTTCTCGCTGTCCCACGCAAGTTTCTTACGGAAAGAGAGATTGCAATTACTGAGTCCGATGCAACAGTAATTCTCGAGAAAATCAAATCTAAGGAGTGGACAGCTTTTGAGGTTGCCTCCGCATTTGGTCATCGTGCGACAATTGCGCACCAACTTGTCAATTGTCTGAGTGAGATCTTCTTCGATGAGGGTCTTGCCATGGCTAAGGAACTTGATGAGTACTATGAGAAAACCGGAAAACTCAAAGGTCCTCTTCATGGCTTGCCAATTTCCCTTAAAGATAACTTGAACATTAAGGGGCAGCCCACCTCAATTGGTTTCGTCGGCTTTGCTTACAACCCAGAGAAGTACGAGACTGAGTCCGTGCTGGTCGAGTTGCTTCGTGATCTGGGTGCTGTGTTCTACGTTAAGACAAATGTGCCTGTCGCTATGATGATGCCAGAATCCATTAACTTCATCTATGGTAGTACTGCCAATCCTTTCAACAGGGACTTGACATGTGGTGGTTCCAGTGGTGGTGAAGCTGCACTGATTGCCTTGAAAGGATCTCCAATTGGTGTGGGTAGTGATATTGGTGGAAGTTTGAGAATTCCAGCTGCTAACCAAAACCTGTTCACTATTAGATCAAGTGCTGGTAGATTCCCAACTTATGGTTCCCGTTCTGGCTTGCCAGGTTTGGAGAGTGTCAACTCTGTCAATGGTCCAATTACCACTTCTCTTGATGCCTTAGAACTTTATGCAAAAGCTGTGATTGGTGCAGAGCCATGGTACAAAGATGGTAAAGTCATTGAAATCCCTTGGAGAGAAGTGGAGCTGCCAGAGAAGCTAACTTTTGCTGTTTTGAAGAACGATGGTGTCGTTAGTCCATACTCCTCCATTACTAGAGGTGTTGAGATCGCCGCAGAAAAGTTAAAAGAAGCTGGACACGAGATCATCGAGTGGGATCCTGAAGATCACAAGAGATTGGATGAATTGGTTCATGAATTCTTCCTGAGCGACGGTGGAATCCATTGTAAGGAATACGCAGGACTTACTGGTGAGCCATTCTTCCCATACATGGACATGTACAACAACTGTCCAGAGAAGGGAGTTTCTGAGCTGTGGGATTTGCAAGTCGAACGTACCTCAATAATGAAGAGATACATTGACAGATGGAACGCAACTGCTGAGAAGACATCAACTGGAAGACCAATTGATGCAATTATTATGCCTGTGTCTCCTTACCCCGCTTGCGGCCATGGTAAGTTCAGATACGTAGGTTATACTGCATTTGTTAACGCACTGGATTACACCGCAGGTACGGTTCCAGTTACTAGAGCAGATAAGTCCGTCGACGTCAAAGATGAGGGTTACGTCCCAATGAATGAGAGGGACAAGGCCAACTGGGAAATTTATGACTCCGATGAGGTTGATGGAGGAGCTGTGGCCGTGCAGGTTGTGGGCAGAAGATTACAGGAGGAGAAGCTCGTCAAGCTGATGCGTGTAGTGGCGAAGGCCGTCGGCACCGAGAACTACTGGTCACAGATCTAGGTCTTTTGGTTGTCTCTTTAATAGACCTCAAATATCGATGTATTTTCACCTACAGTTTTGTAGTTATGCGATCTCGGATACTCGAAGTTTGTAGCAGGCGCCCGAACAGTCGGAGTTATCTACGCAAACGGGGAATTACTAACCCACTTGACAACCAACTAGCGGGGTAGCTTTTCCTTTATATTCTAATGATGAGACTACTCACAAGCAGAGCAGTTGTCTCATTGCCACTTCGACTTAGTATAAGGACAATGACTACAGAGAAGCCAAACCCGGTTGCTGTGAACAACTTCGACGCCAATCACGCTCTGTACGACACAGTTCGTCCTGAGTTTCCCCCTGAGTTTGTTGCACGCTTCCTCAAGGATCTCTCCTTGGAAAAACCATTCGATGGCACCTCAGGCCAGAAGTTGCTGGAGCTTGCTGTTGGCACAGGTAAATTCACCAAGCAGATTGTTGCCCGCGGCTGGGGAAGCACTGAGAGCACGACTGCAGTAGAGCCAAGTGCAGGAATGCTGGAGTCTTTTAAGTTAAATTTCCCACGAATCCATTCCCTGCAAGGTTCGAGCTACGAACTACCAGTTGATGATAATGAATTTGATGCAGTGATCGTAGCTCAGGGATTTCATTGGTTTGCAGATCAGGCGTCATTAAAGGAAATTTACAGGGTTCTCAAGCCTGGTGGAAAATTGGGATTCATCTGGAACTTTGATTCCCTCGACCCATCGGTAAACAAGAACATCACTAATGCCAAGGCGCAGTTGGGCATATCTGATGAAGAGATAAGCATTTCTGAGGGTTGGGCATCGACTGCCAGCTCTGCTTACGTCTACGATGGTAATGTGCCACAATACAGAAAGGCCGAATGGCGTAAGGTCTTTGAGGACCAGGCATGGTTCAACAAGGATACTATGATTGATGGATTCCAATTCAGCTTTTTTCCCTTCCCAAAGGCGCTTGTTTATGACTACTGGTTGAGCAGAAGTTATATTACTGCGTTGCCAAAAGCTAAGCAGGCCATTTTCAAAAAGAAAATTGAAGACGACGTTTTAGCTTTGAAACCAGAACATTTCTTCGGTGATGGGACTATAAAACAGTTCCTTGGAACACACTACTTTGTTATTCAAAGCGCCAAGTAATAACCTTTTGCTATTTCTTTTTATAGACTGGAATTGATTTTGATCATGCGACGCTTCTAATATTCATAAACCTTCGTAGATTTGTTGCACAAAATCCCAAGCTTGAAACCCAATTAGGTCTGTTTCTCCCAATACAGGAAGTCCCCTTTGGAACCGTAATCTCCCTTCTGCTGTGATTGTCAGGAACTTACATCGGAATCTTGATATCGGCAATTTGTCAAACCGTATCGACGTGTTTTCTTTCAAATAATCCATCACTTGAGCCAGCAATTCCTTATCCTGCTGCTTTGAAAATTCTGATACAAATCTGTTGGGTATCTCAATTGCAATAGTCGATAATGCACCATTCCTTGTGTGTGTGGTGAAGGTGAGTTCCACGTCGCCAAGTCGGCTCTTGTCGGCGCCAGGCAACCCACGAACAACTGTGTCAAGGCATCCAATAATGAACTTTGAATCAAGCTGTACAGGCCTCACTATAACTCCATATTGCGATTTGAGCCAATGAATCAGCATCCCTGTCAACTTATTCGTACTCTTCGCCATAAGGAGCGTGGGGAAACGCGTCTTTGATCCCCCACGTCGTGAGACAAAGCTGAAGCTCTGATTTTTGAAGACGCGATTCGGGAAAGCAATGGTAATGGTGTTCACATTGTACTCGGCTGTGTCTTTCAATTTCTTGACAGTGTATTCATGCTTCAACCGGGTCATCTCCTTGAGCTCCTGTGCTGTGAGCTGTGAGAGGGCAGACGCGAGGATGAGATCTTCCTGAGAATCTGCCAGAAGCGCAACGACCAGCACTTTCAACTGTGACTGTACGTCCCTGGATCCCCAGTCTATCTCTCCAGATGTAGCCTTGTATAGCCGTAGGTTTGATTCAAATATAGCGTTCATTCTGGCCCTTGGCGTCTTTGTCCTGATATGCAAAAGTGATGAGGGAAGCGTAAACAAAGAACCTGTCCGCGAAACTTCCACTTTAAGACTTCGCCTTGGCTGCTGTCTTTGAACATGCAACTCTGACCGTTAACCGATCAACCTCCCAAACCACACACATCAGCTATTGTTCCCACGTTTGACGAATTATGAGCACCTTCTGGGATAACAACAAGGAGTCCATCATTTCCGGTGCTGCGAAGGGTGCTAAAGTGACGGGAAAGTACGCTTGGAAAGGTGCTAAAGTGGCTGGTAAAGCGGGCTATGAGACGGCAAAAAACCAACGTAATGCTGCAAAGGGTGTTTCCTCTAATGACCCTCCAGAACTCGTGGGTGAGGCAAGGCCGGTATCATCTCTTCCAGATGTTAGTGCCTTGCCACCACCGCCTTTGAAACCAGGCCAGATGCAATACCACAGTGAGAGGAAGCGCCAGCTCCTATCTGGGCAACCAGAAATCTTAAGTTCACCACCTTCTGATACTATTCAACCGCCGCTGCAACCTCAAGGTTCGCAGCAGCAAGTTCTACAGGTACCGCAAACTTCCTTATATATGCAATCTCCTCAGAACCAGCAACCACAAGGTTACGTGCAGGCACCAGCACACCAACAAGATCAACTACCCGCAGGTATAGCACCATCTTCTGTAAGGCCGGTCCCTGGTCTTCCTCAGAGAAGCACACAACAAGCCCCCCAAATCTCTCAACCAGAGCAGCCTCAGCAGCCTGAAACTATCCGTGTTCCTCCATCAGAGGTGCAGGTTGGAGGTACCACAGTAAATCTTCCTGCTATGAACGTTAATAAGCAACAGGCATTCAACATTGCCGGGCAGCTCATGTCTGGTGTGGTTCAGTCGCAGGTTCAATCTCAACAGCAGCCCAGTATTCAAAGCCAATCTTTTTCTCAATCGCAGCCCTCACAGCCGGCACTATTGACATTGAACAATCCATATTATTCAGATGCTGTTGCTGATCAGTCGTCGTCGTCTCCCTCCTCTTCATATTCCCATGCTGCACCACCCCCACCTCCTGCAAGAAACTACACAAGATCAGCAGCCTCACTTCCACCACAAGTGGTATCTATTTCTGAATCTCCATCTGCATCTCCCTCGCCGGACCTCTCCAACCTCCCCGTTCCACCAAAGAGAGCAGTTGATCCGATCAACCCAGTTGCTAGTCCGCTTGTTTCTGGGACACCTTCTACGCCTACGAATGCAGTTCCTGCCATCTCTGTTGGAGGAGCAACTCCTGCTGTTAGTGTTGGTGCCGCTGTCAATGGTGCTTCTTCTGGCTCTGCCACCCCACATAGCAAGAACAATCAACAAGAAGGAGAAGAACATGTTGATAAGGGAATTTCCGGTTCATATGACTACAAGATCGATGTCAAGTTTGCACCGCCACCGAAACGTCATGACTCTGCAAGAACAGTTGCAGCCCATAATCTGAAGGACGGCCCTGAAGCTTTCAAAAGGCCAAGCATAGCTCCATCAGCTGCTCCTTTACCGCCGAGATCAACTACATTAACACCGACTTCTTCAAATAGTTCATCTTCAGCACCTCCTCCTCCTCCACCACCGGCTAGAACGAACAGTTCAAACTTCCCACCTCCGCCAAGGCCAACCAATCCTCAGGCTCAACAATCGAATACATTCCTTCCTCCTCCAAGACCTACAAACCCGAAGACACATCTTCCAAACCAGAATGTTGTTTCATCTGCTCCACCAACATATGCACATGCAAATTCTTCAGGGTCACCACCACCTGAATATAGGCAATCCTTTCATTCACCAGAGCCAGCCGAACGCCCAGTGCCTCCGCCAATTTCTGCGCGTCCCTCATTCGATGTTAGCAAGCTTGCACCACCACCCAAGCCATTCAGAAGGCCAGAGGAACAATTGGAGAGCACGCAGCCTCCGCCTCCATCTCCACCAGCTGTAGTCTCCAAGCCAAAGCCTGAAGTTCCTACATCCAAACCTGTGATTCCGTCTTTCAAGCATACTACTGCAGAAACAAAGCAAGAGCTTAAGTCTAACGCCGGATCGATGTCTACACCACCAGTTCCTGGTCCAAAACCACTATCAAGCAAGAGTTCACCACCTCCATTGAAACCAAAACCTGCTTCATTACAAGATAAGGTTCCCCCTCCAGTGAAGCCGAAACCTGCTTCGCTACAGGATAAAGTCCCTCCTCCAGTGAAACCAAAACCTTCGGCGTTACATGCTAAGTCAGCACCTCCAGTGACTAAAAAGCCAACAGGAATTGCTGCTGTCGTTTCAGAACTAAAGATGAAGGAATCTAAGGAAGCCACAACTCATGATAAGGATGAGGAGGAGGAGGAAGAAGAGGAGGAGGATAATCCATTTAAAAGATACTTGAAGGCGGCAGTTCCGTCCCAGGACGATCGCTTTCACTAAATGAGTTATCTGAGCCTGAAATATATTGACATTCACATATCAATTAACGAATAGGACTAGAGTAGAATTAACCAGAAAGGAAAATACGTATATCGACATCACATAAAACCAAAAAAAGAATGATACAGGAAGCTCTTGATACCTGTAATCATGTTAAAAACAAACTGACGAATTAAATTGAAGGCGCTGATGACTTATTTAGACAGAAGAGCTGCAAACTGTTTGATGTCAATCTGGCCGGATCCATCGGATATTTCTCTAAGCATCTGGTCAACCTCTTTGTCATCCAGTTTCTCACCAATACTTGTCAACACATGCTTCAATTCTGCAGCAGAGATGACACCATCACCGTTCTTATCAAACACCTTGAAAGCCTCTAGCAACTCTTGTTCAGAGTCGTTGGTTTTCAGCTGTCTGCTCATGAGTGCCAAAAACTCGGAAAACTCAATCTTGTGGTCACCATTGACGTCGATCTCGTTCATCATATCAGCAACCTCGGATTCAGATGGTGTGAATCCAAGAGAGCGCATGACAGTAGAGAGCTCAGTGCCAGAGATGTGGCCATCCTGGTCTTTGTCAAAGAGAGCAAAGGCCTCCTTGAACTCGGCAATCTGTTCCTCGGTGAGTTCTGAAGCCTGGATTTGATCGCGTGTTAGTATGGAGATCTCACTGGGGTTCACCCATATCGAAGGTTAACAGCGGTGTCTGAAGGAGTTGAGTCAACCAGGGCACTGGCCCTCCCATTCTCAATAGTTGAGGATCCGTGGCAAAACGCGTTTCAAACAGCAACGACCAGGTCAGGCGAGCCATTGATCGGGCGAAAAGTCCAGATTACAACCATTAAGGCTCCCACTACATTCCACAACTAGCAATATATGCCATTACTCACCATTGCTGATTATTCTTGAAGAGTTGTATAGATCCTTGTTGTCGTTGTTGTTGTCGGCTGCTAGTAGAGAAGGCGGAATTTTTAGGCACACCGGGCGCGGTGGCGGCGATGACAAGAACACCCGTGCACCATGTAATGCATCGCGTAGAATGATGGAGTCATTAGGTACACTTAGCATAGCCCCCAGCAGCTATTTATGGCAATTGATTTTGCAAGGTGATGTTTACGCTTGTGTCCCGGTTTGTGGAGTGGGTAGATTACCCTGCGTGGGTGTGGGTGCTCATCGCTGTCTTCCTAGCGCTCCCATTATTGGTGTACGTTGTGCTTCCGTTCATGGTGGGCAACGTATCGTCGCATCCGCGTGTTGTGATCTGTGTGCTGGGTGACCTGGGTCATTCACCGCGGATGTGCTACCATGCCAGATCTTTTGCGGAAAGGGGGTTCTCTGTAGACCTTTGTGGCTACTTAGAGTCTAGCCCGCCTGCTGACGTGGTAGACTCGGAGGATGTGGAGATCCACGCTATTGCCACGGTGAAGAGAGCAATTGGCGAAGGCTATCTACGCTTTGTGGTGAGGAAGGTAAGCACACAGCTATGGTCACTTGCAAGCACGCTATGGAAACTGCGAGGAGCTAAGTATATTATGGTCCAGAATCCCCCTGGTATTCCTGTGCTTCTGCTCGCAGTTTTCTACAAATGGTACACTGGTGCCACACTCATTATAGACTGGCACAACTTGGGTTATTCTATCTTGGCTCTTAAGCTAAGCAACTCACATCCACTGGTGAAGCTGAACAGGTTCTATGAACACGCCCTTTCGAAATTTTCTGATGTTAATCTCACGGTTACAAAAAGTATGAAAGAGTTTCTTGTGGATGAGTTCGGTGTATCCCGGAAGAGAATCTCGGTGCTCTATGATAAACCATCAAGTGACTTCTCTCCGTTGGACGAAAAAACGAAACAGAAAGTCTTTCAGAAATATAGAACTGATCTTTTTGATGGCTTTGACTCAGCCACTGATAAGATTCTTGTCTCGTCTACTTCATTCACTCCTGATGAAGATTTCAATGTTCTCATCGACGCTATGAAGAAGTATGACAGTCTCACAGATGTTCCGAGACTACGTGTTATTGTTACAGGGAAAGGTCCGATGAAAAATGACTTCCTCGCCGCTGTAAAGGAGGCAGAGTTCTCAAAAGTTGCTTTCAGAACTGCATGGCTCCCAATTGAAGATTATCCTCTTGTTTTGGGTACAGCAGATCTTGGAGTGTCTCTTCACACATCCAGCAGTGGGCTTGATCTTCCAATGAAGGTTGTCGACATGTTTGGCTGTGGTGTCCCCGTCTTGGCTCTTGAGTTTACTGCCCTACATGAGCTTGTGGAGGATGGTGTTGATGGTATGCGAATCCTTGATGCTCGTCAGCTGGTTGAATCGCTAATCTACCTCTTCCTTCAAGAAGGTCAATATGAAATCATTAAGAGTGGGGCTATGCAGAAAAGTAAAGATCGCTGGGAACAAAATTGGAAGACTTCATTCGCTGATAAGTGTCTATGACCATTTTGATATACGAGAGCTGATCTCTTCAGCTAAAGACTCAATGTAGGTATCACTGTTATCGTCCACCATTTTTCGCTCCGCTTCATTCCAGAATTCGTACCCCTCCTCTGGATGGCCTTCAGCAAAAGAATCTGGTAAAAGGTCAAACTTTAAAGTGGAACCAAGAGCTACACTAGTAAGGAAAGTCCAGCACCTGGCCACTTGCCCGTGATTGTATCCTCCGCCACCAAGAAGCATTACTGGTTTACCCATATCTACTATCTTTTCAATGACGTTTCCATATCCTTTTACGCTGAGATTCCACTCTCCGTGTTCATCGCTGGCCAACCCATCAACTCCACATTGAATCACGAAGCAATCCGCTCGAAACTTCTCGACAATAGGAACAACACACTTCTCGACCACTTTGAAAAGGGATCCATCGCATAGTCCGTGTTTCAGTGGAATATTGACTGCATATCCTTTCCCACGCCCGATCCCACATTCATTTAGCCCACCAGTACCAGGATAAAACCCCAATTCCTTGCGGTGAATGCTTAATGTGAGAACCTTATCTGAATATTTGAACGCTCCTTCAACTCCATCACCGTGATGTAAATCCAGGTCAATGTATGCAACTCGCTCAAACTTTTTTCTTAGCTCTAGAATTCCCAAGACAACATCATTAACATAGCAAAAACCAGCCGCTTTGGCCTTCCTTGCATGGTGACGACCTCCGTGCCAGTTTATTGCAATGCGATGGTCTTCGCTCAAATTTCGTATCAAATGACGCGCCGTGGAAATAGTAGAACCAGCTAGAAGCCTAGCGTATGAGCTCAGTAATGGGAACACAGGGCAGTCATATAAGAGCCCAAATTTTTCGAGGGTTTGATGAGGTACTTCTTCCTTCACTGTGCAACTTCCAAATGCCAGTCCAAGGTCGATCAGACGTTTCCTCTGTGGTTCCGGAATCTCCTTTGGTGAGCAAAAACTTAGAAGAACAGATACATAATCTTCTGCGTGGAATTGAGCAATGTCTTCCTTCGTGGCAGGCTTCAGCGTTATAAGATCACACTGTTCATCAAGGTTATATGCTTGGATCATCTCTGAAACGAGTGAAGCCCTGTTGGCGTTCGAAGGCAGATTATCCTCAATTGCGGAAAGAAGGCAGGAATTGAGCAGCGCTACTTTTTGTGATTTCATGTGATCTTTGAGAATATATGTATGGAAGGGTGAAATTAATGATCATTAACAATGTGTCGGTGACGAACATTGAGGCATACTAATGTTAGCCTCCAGTGGCCGAACCGCGTTTTTTCCGCGAGCATACACTGTCTTAAGCCCAAATCTCTAGAATTGTATGTTGCATTATCTATATAGCGATACTAACGATCGGCGGTGCATGAATATCGACCAGCGGTTCATCCATCGAAATAATATTCTTAAGCCTGGATCGCAGATGCGACAACCTTGGCAGCCTTGAGACATTCCTCCTCGGTGAAACGTCTTCCATTGAGCGTTAGACCAACAGGTAGACCATCCGATGCCTCTGGGTCATACAACCCGTACTCGTACTCCTCGTGCTTGTTGCGTGGGCTATACGACTCATCTTTGATATCCACAGTCTTATCAGCGAAGATACCGGATGGGAAAGTCACACCAGGTGCATCCATCAAGTTCCATAAAGAAGTGTATCCCCAGTACTTTGGAGTGGAAGGCTTAGGGGCCACTCCTACATATGTTGGAGACAAGACAAAGTCGACACCACGAGAATTAAATAAGTCCAAGTACTCCTGACGGAGTACCTCTCTTTCTTTGACATATGACAAAAGTTCCAAAGTGGTAAGTCCAGCATCGCCCTTACCAACCGTAAGGAAGTACGCAGTCAAAGGAGCCAAAGGCTCACCAGACGCGTCAAGCTTGTGCTTGGCACAAATGTTACCCTCTGCAGTATACAAGCAGTTAACAACCTCAACTGCGTCATAGACTCTGTGTGCATCCCAAGTCAGCACATTGAAGCCCGCTGCCTTCAACTTCTTCTCAGCCTCCCTCATAGCACGAACGACTGGAGGGTGTGGCTTCACGACACCGTCATCAAACACCAACGCGATGGTCAAATCTGATGGCTTGGGAGTTGGAACCTCCCTCCATGGAATAGGTACCACTGATTGATCCCTCAGCCATGGCTTCCCACCAACGTAGGCCTTCATGAAGAACTCTAGGTCGTCGACAGAGTTTCCCATTGGTCCCAAAGTGGCAATTACACCCTCATTAGTCATTGTGTCAGCAGAGCCACCAACGCCAGCACCAGAAATTCTCTTGGTAGTTGGCTTGATTCCCCACAATCCATTGAATGCACAAGGGAATCTGACAGAGCCACCAATATCACCACCAACACCCAATGGAGAGCCCTTCATCGCCAATAGGGCACCCTCACCGGACGAAGATCCGCCAGGGGACATTGAAGTCTTCCATGCATTTCTTCCTCTACCTGTGATGAAATTAACAGAATCTGGATGCATCAATGATTGGGGCATTGTAGTACGGATGTAAAATACAGCACCAAGATCGTATAAAATTTGCGGAGTAACGGCAGTCTTCTCGGGGATTCTGTCTAGGAGAGCCACATAACCTCTATGAGTGACGCGGCCACCGTAATCCAGGTGTTCTTTCAGAGAAATTGGAACACCGTGTAATGGGCCAATTGTCCTGCCATTCTCTTCTTGGTATTTATCGAGTTCCTTTGCTCTTGCTAGACCTTCTTCAAACATGATGTCCATACCACAGAGGGTCAACTGGTGAGCAAGAGTGGCACGCTTAATGAAGGCGGTGATCACCTCGACGGCAGTGAGCTCTTTTGCTGCAATCTTAGACGCTATGACATGGGCAGGGAGTTCTGTAATATTCAAAGTTTCAGGTTCTAGGACTTTCGCTGGGACCTCTGTCGCATTGAAATGAGCAGTATCGAGGTCAGCTGGGATTAAATCAGAAGCGATGAGGTACTCCTTTGGCAGCGCGTTTTCAATGGCTTCGTTGTAGGCCTTGATTTTTGGAGCCCATTCCTTCTCAAATTTTTCAGGATTGCTCTTAAAGGTGGATTCAGTAGCAGTAAAAAACTCTTCCTTTGAGTGATCAATGATCGGCAATGGTGTGAGCTTGTTCATCTTGTGGAGATAGTGCGGTTTCAATGCATTGAAGGGAGTCGGCGAAGACAATTCCTGGAGCTTTTATATATGCAGCTGTCCTTATCGCTAGATAATTTGTAGGAGATGAGATCGTCGCCGTCAGATCCCTCTTTGGGTCTTGTTCACTTCAATGTGGAGCGCTGTGCAGATGGGGATTTCTCCAACTAGAACAGTACAAAGCGGAGCTATTGTCGCAACTCCGCTTTCCCGATTAGGAAAAGCGCCAGGGAAAAAGGGTCTAGAGGTTTTGCTATCAATTTCCTCAAATTGCCGAGAAGCCAAGATGGGTTTTTAAGATGAATATCAAACATAATCATTTATGAGATTATGTTTATTGTTATTGTGCTCATGTTCGGCTTGATTTTCTCAGCGAAGCGGTACATCAATCTATGCTTTCTTATCGGCGTGGGTCCCGGTGGAGACTCGCTTTGATCGTCATGAAGGTGAAATACACCTACACTTCTCAACCCTTCCAGACGAACTTATGGCTTGCTTTTCCGATACCAATTGTTCGAAACATCCAGACGTGCTAGTACGTTATTTGGAGCTCAGAGAATAGCAATCTCAGCCTTCAATTGGCCCTCGTAGTCGACAAGAGAAACTAACAGCAGCGCGTCCGAAAATTCATCACCCCTATTACATCAACAGAGTAGAGGTTAAAATCTCAATCGTAGTAGAAGTCCAGTTATGATCAAAACTCTCTATTCCAAAAATGAGCTTTTGGAATACCAGAGCTTCCAATCCTTTCAACCCCTGAGTCAATCTCTTGGATATGGTATCTACCATCGGATACTACAGCAGTTTAAACAACCTTATCTGTCCCTACTATTCTAAAGGGGTGGCAAAAACAAATTAGAAACCAACATTAAGCAAAATGAAAGACGTTTCACTGCAAAGCCTTCTTGGCCCAGGTCGGAAGAATGAAGGAGGCAGCGTGGATCTTTTGGTTGTAGTATCTGTACAACTTGTCCTCCTCTTCCTCTGGGATAGATCTGAGTGGGGTCTGGACCTTGGCATCCTTGTCCTTGCTGCAGACCATGAAACCAATCTGACCGGAAGGATAGGTTGGGATAGTAGTGTAGGCGTACTCAGCGACTGGGAAGACCTCCTTGCAAGCCTTCTTCAAGTCAGTGATGATTGGCATGTGGAGCCAAATGTTCTCGGCCTGGGTCGTAATGACACCCTTCTCGGTAAGAGCGTCGTTGAGGAGCTGGAAGTATGGCTTCTGGAAGAGGGATTCAGCTGGTCCCTCTGGGTCAGAAGAGTCAGTGATGATGACATCGAAAGAGTTTTTGAAGTCCGCAAGGAACTTGAAACCGTCACCAATATGGGTCTTCACCTTTGGGTGAGAGTAGGAAGCAGACATCTCTGGAAGATACTCCTTGGAGACTCTGATGACAGCCTCATCAATGTCACAAAGCCATGCCTCCTCAACAGATTCGTGCTTAACAACCTCTCTCAAGACACCACCGTCACCACCACCAATGACCAAAACCTT
Organism: Petasospora japonica; assembly: GCA_030557175.1. Taxonomy (NCBI): domain Eukaryota; kingdom Fungi; phylum Ascomycota; class Saccharomycetes; order Phaffomycetales; family Wickerhamomycetaceae; genus Petasospora; species Petasospora japonica. The sequence continues at coordinate 56,559 of JAKTVL010000060.1, forward strand.
CTTTGGGTTTGGGTGGGAGTTCATAGCGAGGTGAGTGATCATCTCCTGGTAGGAGAACTCATCACGCTCAGTGGCCTGGATGACATTGTCGAGGACGAGAACGTTACCGTAGTCAGTCGACTTGAAGACAAGGACATCCTGGTAGAGGGACTTCTCGTGGTGAAGCACCTTCTCGACACGCAAGGTCATGGCCTGACCTGGCCACATAGTGTCACTGATCTCACGGAACCAGCCGTCCTTGATAGTTGGGTGTGTGATAGAGTCGGACATCGTGCTCAAAAGTCTAAAAGGCGCTCTGGAGAGTGAGAGTAGGACTTGACGACCCGCAGATGAGAGCATGTGTCAACCGCAATTTTTTCTTTTTACCCAAGCGATGCCCATCTTCAAAGTTTTTCAGACTGCGCGGTTGAGGGGCCGTAAGCGAGAATGTGATTGGCTGGGGGCCGGCACTCATTCATCTGGGCGACTTCTGGGTGGTCAAATGCTCTGGCAGCCTATGCTTAAATATCTATTCCCTATTAAATCGGTTTTCTGTGGGGTATCCCATGTTGTTATTTACTGTGGACGCGTTGTTTGTTATTGGGTGTCGTGTGGCTCAATCGGTGTGGCTGCCAGATGCCGTATTCGTGGCGATTACAGAAGCGCTCTCAACAGCGTGTGTCCATGAGGATGTTCTCTGTGCAACCGTGGCACACAACGCAAGAAGTTGCTTGGTCACACTGGTCTGAAGAGGTTGCCAGTAGCGTGGACCTTGTTTATTTTAAGGGGCGGAGGGATGACTTTACAGCACTGTCAATAAGATGAGTGTAAGGTTAGTAACTTTAGTAATGCTTACAATGTACACACCGCTGCGGGCGACGCATATATATAAGCGGATCTGCCGGTGAAACACTCTTCAACTACCATCCTCAATTGACCTCCAGCAACAAAACAGAAATGTCCTCCCCAGCCCTCGCCTCTTTCCTCAAGACCTACACCACTAGAAGAACTCACTACCAGCTCAAGAAGGCCCTCCCAGAAGGTGTCACCATTGAGCAGGTGCAGAAGCTCGTGCAGGAGTTTGTTAAGAACACCCCAACTTCTTTCAACATTCAGTCCCTCCGTGCTGTCGTGATCACCGGTGCTCTCCACGAAAAGGTCTGGCAGGCAGTTGCCGACGCTCTTCCAACTGACGACGCTAAGAGAAGACCATTGTCCGCCAAGGATGAGGCTTACGGTTCCGTCATCTTCTTCGAGGATCAGCCAACCATCAAGGCTGTCCAGGAGAAGTTCGCCGCCTACGCTGACTACTTCCCAATCTTCGCTGCCTCCTCCAACGGTGCTGCTCAGATTAACACCTGGGCTACTATTGGTGAGCTCGGTCTTGGTGGACACCTCCAGCACTACAACCCATTGGTCCAGGAGGCTTTGAAGGGTAAGGTTCCAGAAGGTTGGTCCGTTCAGGCCCAGTTGGTCTTCGGTGTCCCAACTGCTCCAGCTGGTGAGAAGCAGTTCATCGAGAACGAGGTTAAGGTTCTCTCTGAGTAAAAGTTAACAGCTAGCAATATATATAGACCACAGATATAAACGTCTGGTCGGTTGACTAATCATCTCAGATGCGCTTAAATTACCAAATTCCGCGCCCGCGTTTCTCCTTTGCATCCTCTCCGAGATCAAACTTTCCTTCACCAACGTTGCACATGGGTAATGCGTGGGACAGTCAGCCTGGCCACACGCCGACAGCTGCACAACGAGCGATGTCAACTCTGCAGGCAATAAAATTTGATAGGGAGAAGTTCACTCTCTCCACACTGGATCAGCTTATTCTTCCGTACGCTACAAAGTACATCCCAATCTACACCATTGCCGATGCCTTCCAAGTCATCAAGCTCATGCAAGTGAGAGGTGCTCCTGCCATTGCTATTGTCGGTGCTCTCAGCGTCGTCATCGAGCTGAGCCACTTCACAAATGGCAAGAACGCTGTTCAGGGTTATTACGACCTCGCAGACATTGGTAACTTCAAGACCCAACTCATTGCAAGATTGGACTACTTGGTTACGTCAAGACCAACTGCTGTGAACCTGGGTAATGCCATCACTGAAATAAAGGAAATCGTTTCCAAATCTTTGGCAAAGACTGTGGATGAGCTTTTCCCGGAGATCTTGAAATTTGGTTGTGATCTCATCGATGATGACTACACAAACAACGTCAAGCTTGGTGAGAATGGAAAGGACTGGATCCTGGAGAAACTCGCTTCAGAGGGATTCTCTGGAGAATTCAGCATCCTCACTATTTGTAACACAGGATCCCTTGCGACTTCTGGTTATGGTACTGCTCTCGGCGTGATTAGATCCCTTTGGAATCACGCTAAGGAAAATGGATCAAGCGCAGATTCTGAAGAACGGCCAGCAAAGAAGGCAAAAACCACCACGATCAAGCTCAGCCGCGCATATCCACTCGAGACCCGTCCATACAACCAAGGTGCTCGTCTGACTGCATATGAGCTTGTCTACGAAAACATACCCTCCACGCTCATCACCGACTCTATGGTCACATATCTTGTCTCTTCGTTGAACAAGGAGTCGTCCCAGGCCCCAATCAAGGCGTGTGTCGTTGGTGCTGATCGTATTGTTAAGAACGGTGATACCGCAAACAAAATCGGTACTTACCAATTGGCTCTCATTTGCAGACAATTCGGTATCAAGTTCCTCGTTGTGGCCCCAAAGACCACAATTGATGTCAAGACTCAACGCGGCGACCAAATTATCGTGGAGCAGAGACCTGCCAATGAACTGCAAAATGTCAGCGGTGGTGTCGTTGATCTCAAGACAAACAACGTCATCCTCAATGAGGATGGTGTTGCCATTACAGGTAAAGTTGGTGTTGCGGCTCCAGGTATCCAAGTCTGGAACCCGTCCTTCGATGTCACCCCGCACGACCTGATTGACGGAATCGTGACCGAAGACGGTGTTATTGAGAAGGTCAACGGCCAGTTTGACCTCAGCGTGCTGTTCTAGGTAATATATAGATAAAAGAACAAACGCAAACGCAAAATCGGGAAAGGCCGCTGTAGTGTTGCCATAGCAACAACCATGCCCCCCGGGACAACACCCGGACATTGCAAAATGGCCAGGTCCATTTAGACAGGGTGGCGCGAACCATCCGGATGGGCTTTTCGGGGCGGAAGGGACGAAATGATCAACGACGAATTACAGGTCGCTCCCGCCACAGCCAATAGCTTTCTCAAGGACTCTACGCCAATTGGCAGCGCACACGGGTCAAAAAATAACGAGCCGCCGTACACACAGACGAAATCCACGCCCAAGTGCTCGTCCACGTCTGCGCTTCCTCTTTACCACCCGCTGACACTGCTGATATAACCGCCCTCCCACGACGCCCCCCCTTTTGCTACAGCCGATTCAACAGCGCGTCTAGATCATCACAGAAGGTCGCAATGGCTGACATACCAATTGAGTTCACCGAGCTCACAGACCTAACATCATTGGGGATCAACCCACAGTCTCTTGAGTTCCGCTCCACCACGCTCGAGTCTGACAAGTATGTTGTTGTCCGTGAGCAAGTCAACGGTGCCAACACCGTGGCAATCGTCGATCTTGCCAATGGCAACCAAGTGACAAGAAAGAACATGTCTGCCGACAATGCCATCTTGCACCCATCTCAGTTCATCATCTCACTCAGAGCAAATGGTACGACGATCCAGATCTTCAACCTCAGCACCAAGGAGAAGCTCAAATCTTTCAACATGTCCGAACCTGTAATCTTCTGGAAGTGGTTGAACGACACGCACATTGGTCTCGTCACAGCTTCTTCCATCTACACATGGAACATCTTTGATGGCAATTCCAGTGCTGGCCCAGTTCTCTTAACTCAGAGACACGCAAACTTGACTAACGCCCAAATCATCAACTTTGTGAGTAACGAGAACTTTGATTGGTTCTCCGTTGTCGGTATCACTCAAGAGAGCGGCCGCATCGCAGGAAAGATTCAGCTGTTCTCCAAGCAGAGAAGCGTTTCACAGGCTATTGACGGTCACGTTGCCGCATTCAGCTCTTTGCACTTGGATGGTGCCCCAGCACCAACTCAAGTCTTTGTCTGTGGAAACAGAACTGCCACTGGTGGCCAATTGCACATCATTGAGATCGACCACGACTCTAACAACCCACCATTCCAGAAAAAGAACGTGGAGATCTTCTTTCCGCCAGACGCCACCAACGATTTCCCTATCAGTCTTCAGGTTTCTAAGAAATATGGTGTTGTCTACCTCTTAACCAAGTACGGTTTCATCCACTTATATGACTTGGAATCTGGCTCTAATTTGTTTGTCAATAGAATCACAGCTACGCCAGTCTTCATTGCGTCTTCTTATGATGATCACAATGGTATCTTGGCCATCAACAAGCAGGGTCAAGTCTTGGCTGTGGAAATTGCTAAGGACAAGTTGGTTCCTTACATATTGAACAAACTCTCTAACGTTCCGTTGGCTCTCGCTATGGCCTCTAGAGGTGGTCTCCCAGGTGCCGAGAATTTGTTCCTTCAACAGTTTGATGCGTTGCTGCAACAGGGTGACTACGCTAACGCTGCGAAGGTTGCTGCTTCTTCCGAACAATTGAGAACCCCACAGACCATCCAAAAGTTGAAGAACGTGCAGGCCGCTCCAGGTACCATCTCTCCAATCTTACAATACTTCTCTACTCTTTTGGACAAGGGTAAACTGAACCAGATTGAGACCATTGAGTTGGCTAGACCTGTCTTGCAACAGGACAGAAAGCAGCTCTTCGAGAAGTGGTTGAAGGAGGACAAGCTGACCTCTTCTGAAGAATTGGGTGACATTGTTAAACCGTTCGATGTTCAATTGGGTTTGGCAATCTACTTGAGAGCTCACTCTCATCCAAAGGTTATTACTGCTCTTGCTGAGTTAGGTGAGTTTGACAAGATTGTTCCATACTGTGAGAAGGTTGGCTTCCAGCCAAACTTTGTTGTCTTGATCTCCAACTTGCTCAGATCTAACCCGGATAAGGCTGCCGAGTTTGCTGTCAGTTTGCTGAACTCTCCTGCCACTGCGTCTCAAATTGAAGTCGAGAAAATTGCCGATATTTTCTTCTCTCAAAACTTCATCCAACAGGGTACTTCCTTCTTGTTGGATGCCTTGAAGGACGACTCCCCTGCCCAGGGTCACTTGCAAACAAGACTTTTGGAAATCAACTTGTTGCATGCTCCACAGGTCGCTGACGCTATCTTAGGTAACGACATGTTCCACCAGTACGACAGACAGACCATTGCTCAGTTGTCTGAGAAGGCTGGTTTGTTCCAGAGAGCTTTGGAAAACTACTCCGACATCAAGGACATTAAGAGAGTCATTGTCAACACTAATGCTATCCCATCTGACTGGTTAGTTTCTTACTTTGGTAAGTTGAATGTTGAACAGTCTATGGTCGCTTTGAAGGAGTTGTTGGAGAAGAACATAGCTCAAAACTTGCAAATCGTCATTCAGGTTGCTACCAAGTACTCTGACTTGATTGGATCTGCCTCTTTGATCAAGCTGTTCGAGGACTTCAAGTGTTACGAGGGTCTTTACTACTATTTGGCATCTATTGTCAACTTGACCGAAGATAAAGATGTTGTCTTCAAATACATTTCTGCTGCTGCCAAGTTGGGCCAGTTTAAGGAAATTGAACGTGTCGTTAAGGACAACAGTGTGTACGATCCCGAAAAGGTGAAGAACTTCCTAAAGGACGCCAACCTGCAAGATCAGCTTCCATTGATCATTGTTTGTGACCGTTTCAACTATGTCCATGACTTGGTTTTGTACTTGTACAAGCACCAGTTTTTCAAATTTATTGAGGTTTATGTTCAGCAAGTTAACCCTTCAAAGACTCCCCAGGTTGTGGCTGCTTTGCTCGATGTTGACTGCGACGAGCGTGTCATTCAGAACTTGATTCAGTCTGTTCTGGGTCAGGTACCGATTGCTGAGTTGACTGCTGAGGTTGAAAAGAGAAACCGTCTCAAACTGTTGTTACCATTCTTGGAAGCTACCTTGAATGCTGGTGTTCAGGATAAAGCTGTCTTCAATACTTTGGCCAAGATTTACATTGATTCCAACAACAACCCTGAGAAGTTCTTGAAGGAGAACAACAGCTATGACACGTTGGAGGTTGGTCACTACTGTGAGAAGAGAGATCCATACCTGGCTTATATTGCCTATGAGAAGGGCCAGAATGACTCTGAACTCATCAGAATTACCAATGAGAATGCTATGTACAAGTACCAGGCTAGATACTTACTTCAAAGATCTGACCCAGCTCTTTGGAATGCTGTTTTATCTGAGGAAAACATCCACAGAAGACAGCTTATTGACCAAGTTGTCGGCACTGCTGTTCCAGAGTCTACAGATGCTGAGCCAGTGTCTCTTACTGTTAAGGCCTTCATGGACAACGGTTTGACTTTGGAGTTGGTTGAGTTGTTGGAGAAAATCATTTTGGAGCCATCTCCATTCAACGAGAACCCATCCTTGCAAGGTTTGTTGATGTTGACTGCCATCAAGGTTGAGCCAACAAAGGTTATGTCTTACATTGAGAAGTTAGATGAGTTTGATCCCCTCGAGATTGGTGCCTTGTGTACTGAGGCCGGTTTGCATGAAGAGGCTTACGAGATTTACGACAAAAAGGCTTTGAGCTCTAAGGCTTTGTCTGTTTTGGTTGAAGACATCATGTCTTTGGATAGAGGTGAAAGTTATGCAGAGAAGATTGACACACCTGAGTTGTGGAGTCAATTGGGTGCTGCTCAGTTGAACGGTTTGAGAATTCCGGAGGCTATTGCATCTTACATCAGAGCCAACGATCCATCCAACTACGAGTCTGTTATTGACATTGCTGACTCGGCCGGTAAATATGAGGAATTGATCAAGTACTTGCTTGTGGCCAGACAGACTTTGAAGGAGCCAAAGATTGATGGTGAGCTGATTATAGCTTACGCTGAGCTTGGAAAGTTAGACGAGATTGAGAAGTTCTTGAATGGTTCCAACGTTGCTGATTTGAACGAGATTGGTGATAAACTCTACGACCGTAAAGACTACAAGGCTGCTAAGTTGCTGTACGCTTCTGTCTCGAATTACTCTAAGTTGGCTTCTACTTTGGTCTTCTTAGATGACTATCAATCTGCTGTCGAGTGCGCTAGAAAGGCCTCTAATGTTAAGGTCTGGAAGCAGGTCAATGACGCGTGTTTGGTGCACAAGGAGTTCCGTCTTGCTCAGATTTGTGGTTTGAACTTGGTCGTTCATGCGGAAGAACTGGACGAGTTAGTTGAAAAGTACGAGTCTGAGGGTCATTTCAACGAACTGATTTCCTTGTTCGAAGCTGGTTTGGGTTTGGAGAGGGCACACATGGGTATGTTCACTGAACTTTCCATTCTCTACACCAAATATAACCCATCCAGGACTTTGGAGCACCTCAAGCTCTTCTGGTCAAGAATCAACATCCCAAAGGTTATTAGAGCCACTGAGGAAGCACACTTGTGGCCAGAGCTGATCTTCTTGTATGCTCACTATGATGAGTGGGACAATGCTGCTCTTACAATGATTGACAAAGCCGCTTCTTCATTCGACCATTCTTCTTTCAAAGAGATTATTGTGAAGGTTGCCAATTTGGAAATCTACTACAAGGCTATAAACTTCTATGTTAACGAGCATCCATCTTTGACTAACGACTTGCTGACTGTCTTGACCCCAAGAATTGATCTTCCAAGAGTTGTGAGAATCTTCCAAAAGTCTGACAACTTGCCATTGATCAAGCCATTCTTAATCAGTGTGCTTGAGAAGAATAACTCAGTTGTTAATGCCGCTTATCATGACCTGTTGATTGAGGAGGAGGACTACGAGACTTTGGGTACTGTTGTAGACATCCATGACAAGTTCGACTCCATTGACTTGGCTTCTAGATTGGAGAAGCATGAGCTGATTTTCTTCAGACAGATTGCTGCTCGTCTTTACAGAAAGAACAAAAAGTGGAACAAGGCTTTGTCTATTCTGAAAACCGATCAGTTGTGGAAGGATGCTATTGAGACAGCAGCTGTCTCTGGCTCCACTGATGTTTCTGAGGACTTGTTGACTTACTTTGTTGAAACAGGAAACAATGAAGCATTCATTGCTCTTTTGTACACTGGTTACGAGTTGATCCGTTACGACAAGGTGCTCGAGCTGGCATGGCTTCATGAGTTGGACAACTACATTAAGCCATACTTGATTACAATCGAGAGAGAGAGAAGCGAGAATATTGCGAAATTGTTGAAGGATCTTAAGGTGAGAGAAGAGGCTAATGCCAAGGATGAGGAGCCAGTTTTGGGTACTCAGAGATTGTTGATCACCAACGGTGCTCCTGGTTTAGGCTACCAACCTACTGGGCAAGGCTTTGGTAACGCCTTCTAAGCTTATGGACACGTTCTAATGGTGCGTTACAATAAAAATGATTGAACTAGATGAAAAGAACCGCTGATTTTTCAGCCTGTATACAATTTTTGTTTATTCTGAGATTTTCCACCCTTTAGTTTAGCCGAACTAATAGCTAGCGGATGTATAGGCTGTCTTGAAGATAAGCTGCTAGGAGCGCGGCCGAAGACAGATTCAGATCCGATCTAGACACTTAAGGTACGTCTTGTTGAAAGTTTACAATAAGCATCTTTTGAGTTGAATTCGGTATGGCGAGCTTTCTCCGCTCCTGCAGTTGGGGCCCATTGGAAGCATAATAGCCCCTCCCGCATATTCCTGAAGGAAATATATGCCTCTCAGAACTCTAAAAATGGGACAAGACCTTACCTTAGTGAGTGTAAAAGGATGAATGAGAATGTTTTTGAGGCTTAGGTAATACAACTTGCCCAAGTAGGAAAGAGTAATGTTTATAGTAGAGCGTGAGGAGCAAGCCGCCTATTTTTTCGGTCGTTTTCTACCAATTTAGTTATTTTGCAGCTCGAGCAGAAAAGAGAAAAGAAAAACAATAGCAACAGTATTAACCCCTGGTTCCTGGATCGAGATGTGATTTTATTATAGCCCGTCGCGTGCGTGGCTCTGAAAGGGGTCTCGGCTCGCTGGGTGGTGCCCATAATGCTCACGCCGTGTATCTAGCCGGATGAGACCCTTCGAAAATAGTTCTTCGTGCTCATCCACATAGTTCTTAAGAAATAGTATTACTGTTCAATGCCATGTCTCAGCCTGTGGTGGGGTCTTTGTATTGGTCTGGCAGGAGTATGTAATCCCAAGTTCACCACCTTTCAATGAACCAAAACTTCCGCTGTAGTTTACTCGTATGATACAAGCCTAAGACCAAGCTCGGAGCGTGAAGCACTAGGAATGGACGGGAAATCGATTTTACCCGTTCGGAATACAGAATACCCTTTTGGGGAGATTCTGTACCGAGCCAAGACAACTGGGTGCTAAGCAAACAAACGGTATGTACAATGTTCATTGCGCCCACTTACTATAAGAAAATAGATGGTTCGATATTTCTGATTGACGTTCGAGTCTCGCCACAATCCAACAGTGAAAATGTAGATGAAAATACAATCGAGGGCAATTCTTAGTTATCCATTGCTCTCGAGCTTCATCTAGATCTACCCCATGATGCGTGCCCCAGCTCTCCTACTTGCGTGCTGGTCGTCTCCCTGTATGCATGCGTGAGGGCTGTCTAACATTACCATACACCCTCGACCTGGGAACAGCGAAATGTGCTATATTGGTTTAGATTCTAGTCCTAAGCAGAAGCGACACTATTAAGAGTGGTACTTGGTTGTTGGTATCTCAGAGGTAGTTGCATAGGCTTCTCGAGAGATTCTGGTAGAAATGTCCGCTTATAGAGAAAAAGCATATCCATGAAGCCCACAAACACATACCCTCCATAGTCCACGTCTCCTCAGATTTCTCCTAAAAGTTATTCCAGGTGCCTGATTCTGCAGGCGCATCAACTGGGATTCAGGAACACCTGCAACTAAGGCTAAACCTATATGTCTTGTCATGCGGAATGTACTAAGCAAGATCTAGCTGTTGGGAAGCTCAGGAACGCACGGTTGATTCACATAGAGTGGACTTCTGGATGCTTTTTGTCTCAGCAACCTTCCAAGAGCAGCACCATATGTTGTCCTCTCTTGAGCGTTGGATTGCCGTTCGCTCCAAGAAATTGGAGTTCTACAAGCGAGAGAGAATGCACGCAAGGGAGACTCCCCACACAAACGCGAAACCACAACACTTCGGTAAATGCGTTAGGAGGCCTTGTTCCTGTAAAGCCCAACGCCAAACGAGACACGGGCATGTATCTGAGAGATATGACTTGTTTCTCGCGAATTCTATTGGGTGGTGGGCCGGTGGAGAACTGGAATGCACTTAATTCGCTGCAGTAAGCGAGAACGCGTCGGTGCGTGGCATACGCTCGCTAATGCATAGCGCACATACCACAACAGAGTGCTCGGAATGGGGAAGCGGGTGCACCTTAATATTATTCCGCAATCATTGTTACCCATACTTCTCTGCTACGATTGGGTAAGTTCCAACGTTGCGTTGATTCACAGTCTAAAAATAGGAGCATGGTCTGTCTCATGCTGTGAGGTCTAACTGCCATGTCCAAAGATGTACTTGCATAACACTTCCCCTGAAATGCCTTCAAGGCTGAATTTTCTAGTATCTGAAATGGATATTTAAGCAGTCCGTATTCCTGTTTGAGTCCGACTGTCATTGTGATGTCTTTGTCGTCAGTCCAATACCACTTCTTTCCTGGTTATGCAGCTGTCATCTCCTACTCTTCTGGTTCTGGCTCTCGCTATCCAGGCTCACGCCTTCATCAACGTCAACGTGAGCCTTCCTGATTCCATCTCCAAGAGATCTAGTGCAAGAGGTAATTGTCCAGGGTCTACTTTCTACTTCGGTTCAGAGAAGAGTTCTGTCTACTGCTCCCTTGACACAGGTGCGACTGGGTGTTACGTTGACACGGATTCCTCATACGACTATTCTGGTTCATCCTCCTATTCAAAGAAAAGTTCCACTTGTTCAGGAACTACAGGTTCAGGCTTTTCTTGGTCTGGTAATCAAATCCAAGACTCCTTTGGCTTTGACTCAAAGGGAACAGACCAATGTGACTTAGATTTTGGTGTTGTCTCTTCTTCTGGTAATGGAAACACTCTCGGTTTATGTTACGATTCTTCTTCCAAATCTACTGGACTCCTGGATCACCTTTATGATTCAGGCCTTGTTAAAAGAAAGTTTTTCTCTGTCTGTGGTGGTGATTCTGACAACTCGTTTACATTTGGCGGTATTGACAAAGGTAAGTTTGAAGGAGATTTGTATGCTCTCCCATGTATTGACTCCAGTTCCTGGACTGTCAAACTCTGGGACATGGTTGTTGGCTGTAGCTCTATTACATCTGGTAATAATTTCAAGTTTACCTTCAACTCTGGTTCCGAAAGTGGCTTTACAATTCCAAAAGATGTGTACTTGTCTTTGTTAAACTACCTGGGAGCCACATATGACAGCACTTTCGGCGATTATGTGTTTTCTTGCTCTGCTGCTGACAAAATCACTCTTGACTTTGGAGATTTCTCGCACGATATCGAAGCCTCAAAATTCGTCACCACTATCTCTGGTAGTGAATACTGTACTTTTGATTCTTCTGTGTCTTGTGGTGATAACACTTTTGAGTTTGGCTATAGTTTCTTTTCTGACCTTTATTTGGGCTTTGATGCTGAAGAAGGCCAAGTCTTACTGGCAAAGTATTCCAATTCTGGATCCAACTGTGTTGACGTTTCCGACAGTATTCCATCCACCACAAGGGGTGAATGCTACACCAAGACTCAATTGACAACAACTAATGAAGCTAAGTGCACGCAGCCAGCTACTACTACTCACTGGAGCACTAAACCTTCAAGAGGATCACAATGCTCCGACAAGACTACGTCCAGCTGTTCTATTACTACTACTTTTGTTCCTGGAACTTCGACACCTACCTCTTCTCACAGTTCCACCGCTTCCACTGGTATTAGCACCAGTACCGGCCACTCGAGTTCGAGTTATGGGAAATCCACAACTGTCATCACTTCACATCCCCCTAAGTCTACCTCCGGTACGACCTCCTCACAGCCTGGAAATCCAGACAAGCCTTCCTCTTGTACTACCACAGGTGGAAAGTCCCACTCTACTGGTACAACTTCTGGATCGACCACCATTTTGACGAGCTCTGCTACCCATCCTGGAAAGCCTTCTAAGCCTACATCTTGCACTACCACTACTGAAAACACAAGACCTGGTCACTCTACTGAAGCCTCTTCTACTCCAGAACAACCAACTACTGAAGCCTCTTCTACTCCAGA